>CM041001.1:2523971-2584300 GCA_022985145.1 Pangasius djambal | reverse complement strand
ATATATATATATATATATATATATATGACACACAGTTGTATGTTTCAGCAAAGCTAGATGACAGACACCAGCTTAATATAGTTGAAGAATGTGTAAAGGACATTAGACACTGGATGCTTAGTAACTTCCTTCTTCTTAATTCTGACAGGACAGATGTACTTGTACTAGGACCACATACAGCTAGAAGTAAGCTTTCTGATTACATAGTAACTCTGGATGGCCTTTCTGTTTCATCATGTGCAACAGTAAAAGATCCTGGTGTGATTATTGACCCCAGTCTTTCATTTGTAGCTCATGTAGATAATATTACTAGGATAGCCTTCTTTCATCTTAGAAATTTCATCTTCTTTCATCTTAGAAATATTGCTAATATATGAAATATAATGTCACTACACAAGTCAGAAAACCTAGTTCATGCTTTTGTTACCTCTAGATTGGATTATTGTAATGCCTTGCTGCCTGTATGTTCCAGTAGGTGCATAAACAAGCTCCAGTTAGTCCAGAATGCAGAAGCCAGAGTTCTTACTAGAACCAGAAGATATGATAGATAAGATAGGTTTTATGGTCAGCCATGCCTACTTTGATCAAAAGGTTCAGGCTACTTGTTGCACTCTGCACAGAATGTACATTGTCCTTAACCATTACATGACAACTAGCATACCTAATAATCTCTCTCTCTCTCTCTCTCTCTCTCTCTCTCTGTCGAGCTACACATGCTGCTTCTGAGATACCAGTGATCCTGACCCCTTCTGCTCCCCAGACCTGCCTGATCCATCCTGATGCCCTACCTCTGGTTGGAGTGCTCACCGGTTGGAAACCACTCGCAGATGCTGAGGATGGCCCCACACAGACAGCCTAAAGATACATGAGATTACTATGGATGGTACCACTGGTACAATTAGAAACCATGAAGATGGCTTTGGACTTCAATTGATATGAATAGTTTTGCTACGATGGCTTAGGACTACAACTGCTATGATTGTTTTAGGACTGTAATTGAGTGCAACAGTTTTGCGCTCAAGTCTCCATCAGTGAACAGTTGATAACTTCAACAAAACAGACATCATGAAAACTATAATTAATAATAAAAAAAACTATAATTAACTATGTTTACACAATTGCACTTTTTGACCGTATAGTACAGTTATAGAAGGGAATTATTTATAATTACCACCTAGGTGGGGATGGGTTCCCTTTTGAATCTGGTTCCTCTCAAGGTTCTTCCTCATATCGTCTCAGGGAATTTTTCCTTGCCATTGTCGCCTCTGGCTTGCTCATAAGGGATAAATTCATGAGTTTAAAATTTATATTCTCGATTTATATATATCTGTAAAGCTGCTTTGTGACAATGTGAACAACAATTGTGAACAACCAATAATTCAATTAGTAGTTGCAGTAATTCATAAGAAATACTTTGTTAAGATGCTGTTATGCATATTATTGAGCGTTAATTAATCAATAATACTTCAACATATGTTTCATATTCTAAAGTAGAATTTTAATCATCACTACTTAGAGTATATAAGGCTCTTCACAAGCTTTCATCACAAGGTCAACACTTATGCATTGTATTTTGCCACTAATATTTCAGTGTGTGGTCCTTAATGATTTTTTTTTTTACTGATGAAGACATCACTGAAGACTTACTGATTGAAGGCTCACTGCACAAACACTTCTTCTTAGTACTGCTCCTGTGTTTCTGGGTCTTTAACTACACCTGCAATGGCAGTATTTTTCAGGTTGTGTCTACAAGAGCTCTCTAAGATGTACATCAAAAGACAACAATAAACGTTGATCCTCTAGCTAGCTGGAGAAAAGCTTCAAACTCTAGGCTTCATCATACACAGTGGAGGTTCGTCCATAGGGTCATGTTAATCTTCATAAAGTCTCATAGACTCCAAATAACGTAAATTACGTTTAAATAGAAATTACCTCTTTTGAGTGACTGTTGATTAAAAAAATGTCTCTATTTGACAGATTTAAGCCGATTTTCCATTGCAGTGCTCGCCTTTTAAGCCTTTAGAGTTATCATTGCACATAGTGGTCAAAAATGAGAACTGAAACAAGCACTAATGGAGGCACATTGGAGCAGGAATCTAAAAAAAACACTATATGGGTAGCCTATAGCATAAATCAAGCATGATAGCCTCAAACAACATTAAGCTGAGAGACTATGCTGTTATCCTGTTAATGTCTCCCTGCCCCACTAAAATTCACACTAAAAGTCAGACATCCGTTGTGTTGTTAGAGAAACCTTAGAGAAAAGTTCCTGTCTGAATATTCTGTAATATTTCAAAATGGAAATGTGTTGTAACACTGAATGTAAGGAGTCCATTGCTGTTACAGATCACTATAATAAGAAACACATGACATAACAAAAAAAGCTATAATTGTGTAATAGCACATTTTTCATTATAATGTTAATTTAACTTAAATTAATTTGGACTCTACTGAACAAAGAACAAGGCTATAATTAATCCCTAATGTTTTATGTACTCATTATCTCCTTTCAGAAATCTGACAGGATCCATTTGCAAACAAAGCATCTACTGGAAGAAAGTCATCAGCAATTATGCTGATCTGTAAAACTCCCAGCAGCATGATTATTTTCCTTCCTCCACTATCCCACCATGCTTGGAGAAAAACCAAGCAAGTCTGAAATGTGAGTCTTGTGATTAGTAAGTCACAACGCATCACAGGCTGCATATATAGTCATTGCATGAGGGTAAAAATAGTGCATGCCTGATTGAAGAGATGTTTTTGTTCCATTCAGAAGGACACCCAAAGGCTTCTCTTGAGCACCAAGAGGGTTTTTTTTATTAGCCTCGCTCCTCTGCATTAGAATGAGGACTATAGTAGGGATGGAATGAATGCCTGATCACGTTATATTTGGGATCAATGAGTCACACGGCTCTTCTTCAACTTGCTAAAATCAGCGTGATTGCACACTTGGCTGAATCTGAAATGTATTCCTGTTTGAGATACTCTCTCAGAAAAAAAAGAATAATATGTACCCTTGCTTGTCACTTGGTGGTACATTTTGGGAATACATCTTCTGTACCTTTGTTATGTATGTTATCTTTCGCTGAGGAAAGTAAATGAAGGGTAGCTTTACAATATTGGTTTTAACTCTTTTTACCAGAGGCCAAAAAATGGAATTTGCTCCTGTTTGGGGTGCGCATGTTCAGCACTGAATATATTTGGGTGTCACACTCCACAGTAGAGGTAAAAGGCTCATCTGACAGTAGACACTCAGGGCTTTAAGAATTTGCAGTTTTTCATAAGTTTTTTTTTGTTTGTTTTACCAGCTTACTGGGTTTAAATGTAATAATATTATTGTGGCAGTTGTATATGGTGTTTTACTAAAAAAAAAAAAAAAAAAAAAGCTTTAGTTGTGCTGTTTGTTTTATCTCTGTACCAGTGTTATTATAGAGAGGTGTGAATTGTTTGCCCAGCAGGTGACTCACATCCCTATTGTAACGTGGGGTTTGGGTTTTGTTTGTTTCTTGTTCACTGTTCTCATGTCTTTTATTTTGGAGTTTAGTCATGGTTCCTATCTTGTCATGTGTTACCCTTGTCATTGTGTCATGTTACCTTGTTTGTTTGGTATATATAGCCTATCGATGTTACACCTAGCACCCTGTTCATCAGAGTCACAATACTCTATGCACAGAAACCCAACAGTGTCCTGACTAATCTTATAACAGTCTTGCAGCGATAAGATAATTCATTTGTTTATACTGATTAAAAATGTCTGATAAGTCCATTTCCATTATGCCGGGAGAATGGAATGCCAGTGTACTGTGAGAAAGGGTTAAAAGATATAACACATTCATATTCCCAGAAGAAAGCTACATTTACGTTTACATTTAGAGCATTTGGCTTCCTAGAATTGATTTCAGCTGTGCCTGTTACACTAGCATTTACACAACATAGACACATTTAATGTGCCTGAAGTCTCTGCATTGTCTATACATTGCTTTGAGGATAATGAGTCTTTATGAAGAACTCAGTGTGTGTGAATGATTGAGCGAATTATAAAACCAATGGTCATAAGGGATTCAACCAATTAGCTGATTTCCAGGTTATTTCTGAACTAATTATATAATTTGCTGTGCAATTGGGATGTTCTAGAAGTGTAATCCCAGCGCTCCTCCGGGTTTGGAGACCGAATGACTAAATTAAGGGTCATCTGGGTGTCACTTTTGCATAAGAGTAAAGGCTTGCATAATCAGTAAGTGGGTTAGCCATGAAAAACCCCAGGAGACAAGCTTTCATTAACAAAAAAAAAAAGAGAAGTGGTGGAAGTCTCATGTGTCCAATACCGAAGAGACCGGCTTTATTAGGCAGGAGATGTCGGGGATTTAGTCATCCTCCTGTCTGTTTTTTTTTTTTTTTTAAATGGGTGCTTTTGGAGAAGTGATCTTGGATTATGTTTATTTAAAAGAAAGTCATTAATTGTCAGATTAATTAATGCAAAACTGTTGTGAAACCTTTTTTTTTTTTTTAGAAAACGGGCAGGGATATTATCAAAGGTATTTTATATTTGCCAAAAGTGTGCTAATATTTTAATAATAGTAGTATTTCCCTAATTTTAGGAAGAAAATCCCCAATACATCAAAACAGCTAAACATTCTTTCTATTTCATATATAATATCTATTTAATAATAACTCTGCAATATAATACAATGACCTAATTTTATAATATAATATAATATAATATAATAACCCATTTTTTGAGAATTTCTCACATACTTTATCTATCCATCCATCCAATTTCTATACTGCTTATCCTACACAGGCTCAGGGCACAAGGTGGGGGACACCCTGGACCGGGTGCCAACCCATCACAGGACACAATCACACACACATTCACACCCTACAGACAATTTGGAAATGCCAAACAGCCTACAGCGCATGGAGGAAACCAGAGAACCCGGAGGAAGCCCCTGAAGCACGGTGAGAACATGCGAACTCCACACACACACACACACACACACACAGGTTGGAGGAGAGATTTGAGCCCCCAACCCCAGAAGGCAAACATGCTAACCACTAAGCCACTGTTAGGTGCGATATTGTTAGGTGTGATATTGTTAGGTGTGATATTGTACCCTGAGCACCAGGAGAAATATCCATTTTTATCCACTTCTGCCTTCTTCAAGCATTCTGTGTCTCTATCCTGCATCTTAAACCCTATAAAGCTAGTAGAGCTAGTGTTTATCATCATCATCATCGACTCTTGCCAACTTTTCAAACAAAGTATTTTTAGAGTCACAGGAAACAAATAAGGTTAGTAAAATAAAGTGAAGTTTATTTTTAGAGATAAATGACCACACCGGACAATTTTTCCAGATGTTTTGCCAAATCTGTGACACTGATGACGTCAATACCCTAGCTCGCAGACACACAAAACATGGAATAAAGTAAATAAAACCTAATTTTAAGCTACATAAAACATAATAAGAAATGACTTTAAGTATAAGGAGTACATTTTGAAAACAATGTTAAACATTTATATATTTTTCAAAACTATATTTGGAAAGGCTTCTTCGTCATATTTCTGAGTGATATTTCTGGAACAGTCCCTGAGTTAAGAAGCAGTGATAAGATCTTAAAGCTACGTTCTCGTCCACAAGTCTATATCGTCTGTTTTTACCGCCTGACCCTGATGACTCTCTTTTTTTCCAACCTATTGATGAGATAAACCTTAAAGACTTCTCCATTCTTTGATTGAAAATACCTCTTTTGCCATCTACTCTCATTCACCGTGACCTCCTTGTCCTCCAGAGGCTTCATCAGCCCCGTCTCGGGCTGCTCGGTGGGTGGCAAGGTCATCATGAGCACAGGCCACCAAAAACATCACGGCTAAAATTAGCCAGTCGTTTGTCTGGCTGCTTCCCACCCAACGTTTGTCAGCAGTGTGACGGCAGCAGACTGGTCCTCGGGGAAAAAAGCTCCATTGTAGTTTGTATTGGCTCCAGACTAATCTTTTCATTCATAAAAGCAGCCTATTTATACCTGCAGACAGGAATTAATCAATGAACCAGAACCACTTCACGACTACTTACTTACGTACTGACTCACCTTCTCAGTTTCAATGCCACCATTTTACATTTAGATTTATTTAATTCACTTTTTGTTCTTTTTTTAGATAAAGGTGGAGTAGAAACTACACTATGAAAGATTGTGGCAGACAAGGTCATGAAACTCGTAATGTTTATACGAAACCTGAAAAACCCAGTGGATGAATAAATAAAGCAGTATACCAATGGAGTACAAATTACAGAATCATTTAACGAATCATTTAATGAATCATGTAATGGATTCACTTGCCAGATGAATGTAAATAGATTGAAATGAATGAATGAATGAATGAATGAATGAATTGAAATCCAACAATCATAAACGATATTGTTTATTATTAGTAGTAGCAGTAGTACACAGCTAAGCAGATTTACACACGGTTTAAATTTAACGTTATTGTCTGCTTTTTATAGTACAGCTCAAAAAGTGCACAAGAGAACATCTAAATTTGAAACTGAAATTGCAAACCTGTTGGAAGCCCGCTCTAATAAAGATCAGAGCATGTATATTTTTATCTGATGTGGAAGTCAATTACTCATACTCCTTATTTAGCACTTCATGTATGAGTCGGTGCTGGTTTATTTCTTTCTTTATCTCACTCCCTCATGGTGCTGATTTACCTCGCTGATTGCGGTAAATCAGCTTACGGTAAAAAAGTCATTGCTTTAATGTCTAACTAACTAGCTTATGATAAAAAAAGTCATTAAGTCATAGCTAATTTAGTGTTATATCACTCAGTAACAACATTTCATCCAAAATACTTTTTCCTGGCCTCATTTATAGCTTCCAGAATGCGTTTAGCTTGCTGGTGATGTTTTGAATAACCCCTGAGTAACATTCTGTGAGACGACGTTTTGGAAAAACAAGCTGTTTCTTGGAAATCTATCTCTATCTCGATTTTCGTTCATGGTGACGCTGTGATTTTTATTTATAAAGATAAAGTTTAATTGAAGGTTACAGTTAAATTGTGTAAATCTTTGTGTTCCAAGGAAGTTTCTTTGTTCAGAACAGCCTGTAAGTAACATCAGATTTATTCTTAGACACTTTTTTGTGGAACCTCGGTCACAATTACAAATTAATAAAAACACAAATTTAAAGATTTTTTTAATGGAAAGTTTAAAAAAATAAATAAAAACTTTTGTCTGACAGTGATGTTAATAATAATAATAATAATAATAATAATAATAATAATAATAATAATACATGATGTTTTGGCTTATGTCCAGCTGTGAGATGTGTGCTGTGTGGAGATGCACTGGTGTGCATTTTGTAACGTCTTTTTTTTTTTTTAAATTATACATTTTTTTTTACTTTTTGCAATTTTGTATTTCATTTGTCTTTTATTTTCTTTTTTTTATTTCAGTACCTTTTTATGAATTGTTTCATTTACTCCACTTTTTTTTTATCAACTTTATTACCTTAAATGATTTTATTTGAGGTTTTGTACAACACTTTGGTCAACTAAATGTGTTTGCTTTGCCTTTTGCTGTGTTGCTGATGTCTCAAATTTGTGTTGCTTCATTTATTTCGCCTGCTTTTAGGGCCGCAAACACGGATCCAGGAACTAAATGAACAATTCAGTGAGGAACCAGATGGCCGAAGGAGCAGTGGGATGAAGACGCACTGTCAGATGTTGCCGTCAGATGGCTCGTCTCACTGACAGGGTCACTGACAGCTTTAATTAGTTGACCATTTCCTGGGATTATCAAATTTTCTTTTGGAAACATGAGGGAAAGAAGCTTGTCCTCATTCCGTGACCTTGTGGAGTTCGCTGCGGTAAAAATACTAAGCATGAATGCTTGGAAAAAAACATAAGCAGACCATGCTAATTAATTTCCATTAAGCTCATTTGCATTTCCCCCCTTATTTTTCCCTTATTTGTTTTTTTTTCTTTCCTTGGATGCCATGTTGCTGAAGATCACAAGACCTTGGTGTTATTTATGAGCTCACTAATTACATTAATTAGGCTTTTATGTGAGGGATATAATAGTCCAGGCCAGATGATAATTAAGATTTATTTATAAGCATGATTCATGCATGGTGCATGTGAGGGATTTGGTTTCATGCCATGCAGACAGAAAACGAATGTTGGGACATTACCTTAATGAGCGTAAGTTATCTTTCAGATGTCTTCCTGATATTTAATATTTATTGTGATATATAATATTGATCCCTTGATTGTATTTTGAAATACTTTTTTCTGCATACATTTACATTGGTTTTGTTTGTATTGTTCAAATATCAAATATCCAAAAAGCTTGGGTGCTAAAAACATGACAATACAATTGGGTGCAAAATGTTTTTTAATATTACAGCAAAGCTGTGTCTGTATTGTTTCTGAACTTCATATCTTACCTTGGCTTGATTCAGACCCTTGTTTTGAATAAAATATTCATTGCTTTTTGCTTGGGTGCTGAAAATATGACAATACAATTGGGTGCCAAAATTTGTGCCCCCTTCACGTTTTTCAATATTACAGTAAAGCTGAGTCTGTATTGTTTCTTGAATTCAGATCTTATCTTGGCTTCATGCAGACCTTCATTTTGAATCCACTGCATTTTCCCAGGCCCTGTGTGGATTAGCTGTGGCTACGTAGGCACATTTTTGCAGATTAGAGGTTTAATCTGCTTCTTCCCCAGAGACCACAACACAGAGGCCTGAAAGGGGGAACGTCCAAATATTTTACTCATACCCCTGCTTCAACCTTGTAAACCGCACCAAGCCATGCTGTAACCAGTCTTCCTGTATGTCAGTACCCGTGATAGACACACTGTGGCTTGGATTTGACACTGTCACTTCGTTTTTTTCTTTCTTCTCCCAGCATTCATAGTGGCGCCCCCCAGGCTGTGGTTGATTGATTGTCAGGACTGGCATGCTGCAGCTGGATGAGTCATCTAGGCTTCTCTGTATTCCACATATGTGACAGAGTAGAGAGAGAGAGAGAGAGAGAGAGAGAGAGAGACTGCCTCCTGCAGAAACCAGGCATGGAAAAGCTTCTACGCTGCTAAGAATAGTGCTCCGGGATTGAGAAATGGTTTGACAGGCTGCTATAGTTGTGTAATGTAGAATAAAAGTAGTGTGAGGAAAAATATCTATTTATAAGCTTTCTTGTGAGGCGTTTTGGTTTATATCATGATTCTTGATTCTGATTAGTTAGAAGGTGTTGATTCATTTTCTATAGAAGCATCTCTGACAGATTTCACAAAATTATATTAATACACTTGTTCTAATATGTTAATTTTTCCTTGTGAATAATGGCAGATGCTCCACTTAAATGGATTAGAAATCATGTATAATGGCTGATGTGGTGGAGGTTACTGTAAGAAGACGTTTAGGTAATGCTTAAGGAAGGAGTCTCCAGTGTCAGTGCTTTGTAGCTTTGTTAAGCCATATGTTTTCCACCACTGGAAAGTCTTCAGGACAGTTTACATTTTTGACATTTTTGTGGTTTCTCTGTAACATGACAAGCTGTGTCTTTTTATTAACTTCAACGCTCGTTCAAGAGGGAACGACTGTTTATGGATTATGATGTAAATGGAAAACAGGACCCAACATTAAGTAACTGTACTTAATGTAACTGTAAATGGAAGTAAAATATGATCTGTTGTTCTTTAATAAGTAATAAATTATAATTATTGACAAATTGCTGCTGTATAAAAGGAATAAAACACTTTGTGATGTGCTGTTATGGAAACATAATCCATTTTGGTGTGGTAGAATTTTTATCTGTCGGTTCTACAGGGTTATAAAAAGAACATCATCTATTAAGCCAAGGTCTTGATCTCTGTATGTGGACTCTGACATGGAAATTATTTAGCACCAACAGTAGCAAAACTGGTCAGTTTACATGTAATTTAAGTATACATGACTCAAATCCACCTCTAAAGTGAGCTTCAACTGTGATAACACTGCAGCTGTTTCCTCTTAAGCAGATTACAATATCAATCTCAATTTACACACATTCATGCATCAGAATCACTAAATATTATGGCGATAAGGCAGGCAGCACATCAGCGACTTGGCGCTTAATCCCCTCGGCAGCCTTATCTCACCTTGGTTTAGATTATCTTGATACCGTTATAATCCGTGGAGCAAAAGGGAAGGCATTTATAATTCCTCATTTTTTATATCCATGCCTACCTACTGAGGGATTTGTTCTGTTTTGCTGTTATTGAGGTTCTAAATATAGACCAAAAAGGAATGAGGACTAGTGCATCATATAAAGGAAGCATTTTGGTGGAAGTCACTATTTCATTTATCATTTATAGTGAATTTGGAACTGTGGTAGAAACATCATAACTCATGAATGCTTATAAAAGTGAGATATAGTGAATTTGTGTCTTTAGAACCTGGGAGTGCATAATTTAACTAGAAATAGAATTACTTTTCCATATCATTTATTTTCAACTCATAGTGGTGCAAAATGTCCACTGAGACTAATCATAACTTTGTATGAATTATGGGGGTGTAACTAGAATGTGACTCTATCTGTGTCTGTTTAGTGCTCCAAATATCCCTATCTGTATTCGGATTTAAAGCAAAAATGGACGTGGGCTTAATGGGAAGGATGTAATGAATTTCACTGGTGATATTTCCCAAAATATATACAAAGCTAGTAGCCTAATTTAAACCACTATGACCCTGTCCAGGCCGATACTAAGGATGGATGAATGAATGAATGCTGTAAATTCATTGCATGTTGATGAACTTTGTCTTTGTTTGTCCCATAAGCTTCATATCTGACCACTCACATGAAAGAAAAAAAACCTCCTGCTCACTTTTTTCCCCTGAAGACATTATCTGTTCATTCAGTTCCATCCCTAATGCATTAATGCTCTTCCAATATCATGCTTGCTTTTTACTTTTTGTGTGCATGTTCCATAAATTGTGATAAAAGCATTACTACAGGCTCAGATTAATTTTAGAACACAAAGTCACATCTGGCAAATAATAACCTCTTATACCCCAACTCACTAGGGTCTTTTGTTGTGTTCGAGTGTGTTAAAGGCCCGAAACATATTTTTTACGCCTCAGTATGATTCACCTTGTTTCTCCTTTCTTATTGACAAAATAGATCAGTCACATGGCCATTCACCTGCCCGAATGAAAACCCACAAACCTCTGTGTAAAGAGAGTGCCGTCTTTGTCTGCGTCCCTGATCTTTTTCTCACCTTGTCCTCTAGTCCTCTGCTTAGAGTGGCCCAGTGGCGCCTAAAAATATCTGCTCTGGCCTGTATTTTGATGAAAGTAGGACAGCTTGAGATCTTCGAAAGACGCCATAGCAGATGTGCCAGACCGTGACATGTTCGTTTATCACATTTGCGATGTGGAAAGAGGCTGCTGATGAAGGTTCAACTTTAGTAAGCTGTTTTTGAACTGCATTTGGAAGCAGAGACTTGACTTTCTTTGCAAAATCTGAATAAGAACGTGAGTCAAACTCCTTATAAGCAGATGAAGACAGAAATGAAAGACACAGTATGAGCATGCATATACAGTATGAGGATGGCTTATGAGAAGGAGTGTTATGTATCATGCTATGTATCATGATATCATTTCGAATTTGTAATAAATCCCAATACCATGCTGTAGCACAAAACAGATAAATGATCCTGTGCTATGCATCAGACACACTATTTGGGAAAAAATGCTACATCTAAAACCCTTACCAGTTTTTCAGTTGTCATTCTAGGGGTTCCCTTAAAGGCTCAGTGTAGAAAAGTGCCCTACGAATGAACGCCTGTATGTAAAAACATCGTACAAGCACATTTCTTTTCAATAACAAAGTTCGTTGAGGTACTACTGCTGTATAATGCTGCAGTTTAGTGACTTTTTTCTACTTGGACTATAATTAGCCTTATTAGGACTCGTTGGTCAGTGTATACAGTATATCATCTGCTTGCCTTGACTGTTGTGAAATCTTACAATTAATGCTCCGGGGTTCCTACTTAGACTCCTTCTAGTTCCTTGTTTCCATCATTTTGTGTACATGGTACACTGTATGTTCGGACCCCTGTGGTAGACTACAGTGATCTTTGGAAGAACCTGAAAAACTAAAAGCCTCAAAACTTCAGAGTCCCCAGGTCGAGTTTCACTGTTCTCCATAGGGATTCCTCCAGGTTTTCCAGTTTTTTTCTGCTTCCAAAAAACAAGCCTGTAGGTAACTTGGCTATGGTAAGGTATGAGTAGTGTACTGCAATGGACTGTTGTTTCCCCCTGAAGATCTCAGGATACACTCTGCCACCCTGACCACCAACAGAAGATGGATGAAGGAATATTTTGCTAATAAATGACACAGTGAAGGTAATATGATTCCTACTTAACACTCCTAGAAATATTGTCTAAGATGAGCCCCAATGGTTCTTCAGTGGTTAATGGTTTTATAGCCCTAACCTTCATATAACCTTTCCGGGTTTAATTAAAGGAACAAACCAAAGAACACTAATGGAAATTAGGAATTTCTTCTAGGACTTCCCATATAACCTTATATAAATGATTGAAACAAGTTTATACAAGTTATTTTTCAGTGAATTGACACCTCTTAACATTGTTCTAGGATGACACTGAAATGACAACAAAGATGACTAGCATAATGTACTCTGGATCTGCTAACAAGACCAGGCAAGTTGATGAGATTTACCAGTAAGGGTTTGGTTAAAAAAAAACAGGTCAAACCAGGACCAGCATTAGTACAACATGATCTATGAGAAATTGGCTGATTTTGTAGCATTTTGTACATGCTCCTAAAGAGATGCCGTTATCATAAGAATTCATACCAATTTTTAATTCAGTAGTCTGCCATGAGAAGATCTTTAGAGAAAGCTAAAAGCCTAAGCCTAACACAGGATGGAAAACTCAACTTTCTGCCCCAAATTCGCCTCTTTTTCTGTATTTTATTGACACTTTTATGGAGCACATGGCCACATGCCTGAGCTTGTTTATGAGCTGAAGCCGACATATAAGTCTACAAATGACGCAAAGAGCCTCCTCGTCAAATACTGCATCACCCTATCGTATGAAAAACAGTGCATACTGGAGAGAGCTCTGCTTATTTTAGCTTTATAGTGTGTTGGACTGATGTTTGTTTGGTGTTGATGGAGTCATAAACAGATTAGATAGATTAGATATTGTAGAGCGAATGTCACCACTAGGGGCAGGGAGTGAATAGCATTTCTATTGCTATTTATTTCATTTCTTTAATTCTGTTGCTATTCGTTTCATTTCTTCAATGT
The DNA here is from genome assembly GCA_022985145.1 of Pangasius djambal. Lineage (NCBI taxonomy): Eukaryota > Metazoa > Chordata > Actinopteri > Siluriformes > Pangasiidae > Pangasius > Pangasius djambal. Next base: position 2,570,984 of record CM041001.1, on the reverse strand, counting down.
TCACCAGAATGGTAATGGGATAAAATGACCAGGGCTAGCTGGGTTAATTACAACCTTGATTTCACAGAAAAAAATACATTCTAATAAGGCTTATAAGAATTATTGGCATCTAGATCATGTAATTTGTTGTTAATGCCGTAAAATGGATTATTGTTACTTTTTTTTGGAGCCAAGAGCAATCAGTAACGGTTGTAAGAAAAGCAGACGTAATGGTATGAAGAAGCGAGGGCTGATGCTGCCCTCAAGTCCTCCTTGGAAGTTTGTGCATTTGAGTTTGGAGGTCATGATTACGACGTGGCGTGTGTTCACATGGTTTTCGTCAGCATGGGAAAAAAAAGACGGCGTGAGAAAACGTCTTTTTGTTTTATTTGTTTCTTTTTGTATCATCAACAGTGGGGGCATTCAATTGCGCTCAGCTCGTAATTGCAATATTTCCAACAGCACTGTTTCTTTCTAGACCAGACTGTAGATTCACACAGTCATTTCAGGTGATTACGCACACTAAAACCTTTTCTTATTTTTGTTCGCTCTGTCACTAATTTACTAAGGTCTGAATCTCCGACACATCCATAACACGTTCTCACGTGAGTGAGAAGGCGCTCTGTAATATAGTAGCTGATGTAATAAACACAAACAAGGTGGATCACATCCTCGATCACTGATTTTTCAAAATAATAGACTAAGTAAACATCATCCAATCAAAGCACAGATTATATGACTGACAGAACTGTGAATTTTATGTGAGCTAGCCAACACCAAGAGCAGCTTTTCTGTTTATCAGAAGAGACACAGCATCATTACAGACGTGAAACACTTACAAAAAATAGCAATCATGGAAGGTCTGTCTTCAGATCAGTGTGTGCCTATGTGTATAATGAGACCCTGTGCTATAAGGCTCAACCATACTGGTTTCATATTTCCTCATTTAATATCATGACCAGCCATTACTGAAAATTACATAACAAGATCTTATTTGCAAAAGAGTACCAACATTGCAATCTGGGGGAAAAATATTGACCACAGATGCAAATATGTGATCCCATGATAAAACATTTCACATGAATGCTGAAAAAAATGACATGGTATGAATGCCAAGCGTTCAGGGTCAGAACAAGGGCAAGGCTGGTATTCATGACTTTCATGCCAGCCTAGTCTGTCAATTTAGTATAAAATTTGATTATTATTTGATTATGAAAATTTGCATAATATTTCTTCATTTGCATGGATACAGTGTGACATTGCTCTTCCCTACATTAATGTTTTGTACACGTTGAAAGACATGATGTTGTATGCTGATGTTGCACTCTATGTATGACTTCAGAGCAAGTACACGGCATTAATACACTTCTGAAACACTTCAAATCGTAGCCAATTAATTTATTTCAGCAGGGGATGAGTAAATATACTAAATAAAATCACCATGTGATCTGTACAGTTATATTTTGGGTGGATGCCAGACAGAGTAGTATAAGTGGTAATGGCATGAATTTGATATTTTATCATTTAAGGCACAATCTACCATCACACAATCTTGCCATATTAATAATGTTTCCATAAAATACCTTTATAACAGTTACACTGAATACAAGATGCTGATTTTATGCTGAAAAATGCTGGCTTTCAAACAGAAACTCACGCAAAAGATGCATGATTCTGATTCTCGCCATAGCAGCTGGTAGTCAATTAAACAGCAAAACATAATATTTGAAATGTATATATGTATATGTATATATGTATATATGTATATATACATAATCTATGCTGTATGCTTGCTATTTTAACCATCCACAAATTATGTCTTTGGAAATGGAAAATATTTCAAACCTGAAATATTTATAACCTGAGAAAGGAGAGTTGAATCACACTGCAGATGGATCTCTATTCGTTTATGAAATAACCTTTAATAAGATTATATCATCACATCAGAAAAGCTGAATAGTCATTCAATAAGCTCAAATTTTACACAATATTTTTGTTTAAAAGTCGGTGAAGGTGATATGATAACTGGGACATAATTTCCGGATTATTTACCTTAATAATTATTAAGGTAATGACATTCCAAACTCTCATTCCAAACTCCAAGATTCTCAAGCAGATAATCTCCGTTGTTGGACAACGCCCCGGCTAACGTTTTCCCACCTAAACCTTTCAAAATGGAGTCAAAACAAAGCTTTATGGGAATAAATGGATTGTCTCGGTCTTCGTCTCCTCTCTTTACCCCTCCTACCCCGTGCTTCTATTTTGGGCTTGTGGTGTGAAAGCAGCTAGCCACATCAGGGAGAATGGAGCAGGAAAAGTACTGGAGCGAATAGGTGACGCTGAACGACGTCAGAAAGGAGCTCTTATTATTCTGAGGAAGAAAAGAGGGGCAGCTATGGGCAAGAGTCTTGGATAAGCTCATTTTTGCTTATAATGTCTTATTAAATGTCATAATCGGATCTTGGAGATGGGTTTCACATGATGTTCTATTTCCAGCAACTGATTTTCAGAGCGAATGCCATCTTTGTTTAAGAGTTATGCTCTAATGGACGGAGTGATCTGCAGTGGAAAAACTAGCACAGGTCACTTTCAGGGAATAAACAACTTGGCCTACATAAGCAGGCACCAAAGGATGAAACCCAGCGATGGTCTTCTTGGATGCATTGCATTAGTTACTGGCTCAATGAACAGTTTAATTAGCGACTCTGTAATCATCAGGGTTCTTTTGTGGCCGCTCATTACCCGCCTAACACTAGCCAGTCACGTACAGGCCTATAATTTATTTACTTTTACCCAGATGGAGAATTCAGAGGGATTCAATGTCCATATCTCGCTAGTAGCAATGGGCTAGTAGGGATAATTCTGCATTCCACTAAAGCTGATGAAAGCAAGAGAAACCCAAGAAAACACCTCCTCAGCTTGGAATTCCTGCTTGGAAAGTCGTAAATGCATCTAGCATATGACATAAAATCAACATGGCTGCTCACACTGTAAACAAAACATTACTTTAGATCAATCAACACAGACACATTCATTGGTTAAATTTATAAGGTTCACCATTCAGTTTGCCATTTTGGGAGAGTAAATACATCATAAACTCATGATCACTAATGTTAGGTTGTAGGAGCCATCCTTGTTTTTTCCCACCTTGTAGCTCAAACACGGGGAGTTCGAAAATTGCGAGTTCCAACTTCCCACCAAAGAACAGTATGAAGAAGTGAGGATGGGGCTGATATTTTTTCTAGCCCAGGGATTTCTTTCTATGAGACACTGGAAATATTACATCATATTTTACCTTCTATTAAATGACCAAGAGAATATCCTGTCCAGACAGACATGTCAGTAAATTTCCTGTTGAATCCTTTTGAAAAAAGGGTTTTGTGCTTATTCTTGAGTTCCATCATCTCCCAAAACTGCCCGAGTTTAAAGGCAGGACAACAAAATATAAATGATGTTTATAAGGATGTGTCAGAGAATGACATATTCTGGTCATGTGACCTACTACTGATCAAGCCTCCATGTCAAGGAAATTTTATAGTGTAATAAGCATGAATATATTGTGAAGACATACCCATTTCTGTGATGTATACATTGCGAATCCACCATAATCGTTACAGATGTATTCCAGCAACATGACTTAACAGAGTTACAGTAACCAGCCATCACTGCATTCCTCATTTAACATTTCGCAGAAAAAGATAGCAGCTTGTCCAGCTTCTCTGGCTTATTTCAGACCTGAAAATGTCTTCTAGTTTAAGAGTTATGTGTTGCGACAGAATTGCCAAATCCTGACCTTAGCTCAGCAGGAATCATTGTCTCGTTAGTGATTGCCTCTGAGTTTCTCTTTGCCTTCTTTGAGTTTCTCTCCTCTAATTACCTCATCTCAAATTCAAACACAACCACCCACTGGACGAGATAAAAAATACAAACAGGGTACATCACTCATCAGTTGCCTTTCTGCTGGAATGCCTACAAAGGTTTCACTGATTCATTTTTTAGAACACAGAGAGTCATCTTTATTTTCGGACTGATTCATCTGGGACACATATTACAGGAATCTTAAAGAGGAAAACGTTACAGTATGAAAAGAAGAAGTGCTGTTTTATCATGATTCTCATATTTATAGCCATATCTGTGGAAAGTAGGTCAAAGAGTATGCAAACATAGCTAGCGAGAGTCCCTTTGGTCAAGTGTGGTACATGGCACAGCTGATTTGGACCTGAATCTCAGTGGTAGGACACATTTCTGCAGTGGAGAAAGTTAATCTAGAACTTAAAAGGGGTTCTAACCCCCTTCTAACCCTGAGGGATCTCAGTGTACAACCGTACAATGGCGATATTGTTATAAAAGAATCTAGCCTTGATCTCAAGAGACATTAAATACAGACAAAGAAATAGAATTTGTATTAATAGCACATTTGGTGTGTTTGGTTTCACAGAAATGGTCAAAGGTATGGAATCAAGGTATATGTAAGAAAAAAAAAATACTGGGATGCATGCTATTATAGGAAAATAATCCATGACACAAAGGGGAGTTACTGTTACCACACCGAAGTGGTTATTTTACTATAATAGCATGTCCCAAAGTGTTTTATTCCTCTTATACCACAGCAATTTATCAAACAATTACAATTATTTTTAATAAAAAAAAGACACATCATAGAATACCATTTTTTAAAATTGTATGGACTCATTGTGGAAATGGGTCATTTCCTGTTCCCACTTTATAGCAGCTATAAGCAGTTGTTCCCTCTCCACCCTCTCTTTTTCTCTTTGTTGATGCTAATAAGGAAAAGAAAAAAAACTTGCAGTTTGTCATGTTAATGAGAAACTGCAAAAAGCGTAAACTGTGTCGGAAAGCTTGAAGTTACAGCTTTACTTCTGACTGTTACAAAGCCCTGACACTGGAGACTCCTTCCATATCATCTTATCACTTGAATTACAGCTGGCACTGCTGTCACAGCTGCTGTTACAGAAAATCAGCACCTTCTGACCAATCACATTTGAGTAATATGGAATTATGTTATGTATTTAGTAGTTATAAATCATACACAAGTGACCAGTAACTAACCTTCATGTGTAAGAATACAGTGAACAAATGATTGTGGATGTTTGGCGACCACATCTCTTAACAATAAGTAAATAAATAAATAAATAAATAAATCGTTAAAAATGCAGCCTCATTCTTTTCCTCCCTCATGAGATGTCACACAGCTGAATAAATATTACACACCCGGCCCTTACACATCTGTACACTGAGCTTTTTTTTTTTAGATATTATTAATCATTTCAGTGGTGTTTGTGGCTGCTATAATGAGAAAAAGCTGCTTTTGGCTTTTGGATGACCCATGACCATTAAAACCAATACAGGCTGATGCAGGATAATTATAGAACTGGTGTTTTTCCCTTAACGTCGCTCTCTCCGGGAGCTAAAAGCCACTCAGCTTGCTGTAAACCAACAGTGATATAACAGAGTTACCTTTCGGGTCGTTGGCCACACGAATTAAGAGCTAGCTGTTTTTCCCCAGGAGACAAAGATTAACTCTGCAAGATGCTTCAGTAAGCACTCATGCACTTAACTCGAACCCAAGGCCTCTTTAAAAAAAAAAAAAAAATCGTTTTGATGTTGTGTTTGTCAGCGGTACATATGCCTGCTCTTTTTTTTTTTTTTTTTTTTTTGGGTAATTTTTAAACCGGGACAGTGCATGATAAATCTAATGTTTGCATTAGATTTTTTTTTTCTTCGCATTTTGCATTTGATTAAATATATATATTTGTATTTTATTTTATACTTATATAGTATAATCTTTTATTTTATTTATTTAATTATTTAATTAATTTTGCAGGACATACACAATTTTATTTTTAACGTTAATTTGATTTTTTAGATGAAAAAATTCTTTAATTAGAAAAATACACATCAAACCTTTCTTTGGGATAACTTTGAGAACCCATTTATTTATTGTAATTAATTAAAAATTTATTTCATTAAATAAAATGCGCACCAAATGATGAAACCCAGTGATAGTCTTCTCGGATACATTGCATTGGTTCCGGGACTCAGTGAACAGTGGATGAGGAATGGTTTATAATCGAGGAATGGTTTATATTCCTCTCGAGGTTTCTTCCTCATGTCGTCTCAGGGAGTTTTTCCTTGCCACTGTCACCTCTGGCTTGCTTTTAGGGGAAAATTTAAATCTAAGTCAGTATTTCAATATTCTTTTTTTTGTTCAGGCAGGAGTATTTGTTCATAATATTATTATTATTATTTTTCTCTGTGGTATGTTTTAGATTTATGAGCTGTGTGAATGTTTCTGTTATCTACTGGAAAAGAATAAAAAAAATTGTACCTTCTGTACTTTCTTATTTTTTTAGAAACCTAAAATATTTCTGTTTTATAAACACAATGTGAGTACACTATGAAATCCAATTATATCTTCTGGATTGATCGTTATTAAATATAGCTTTTTTTTTTTTCATCCAGATGGTCAACTAGGGAACTAGGGATTGCGGGAAATCAAAACATTTCTATTGTTTTGTCTCCTAGCTGATTTACTAAAGATAGCTCCACGTTTCCATTGTCTCCACTCTGCCCGTGTTTCTGTTCTGACAGGAACACTGTGTTTCAAATACAAGCGCTTATTAAAGACCCTTCAAACCGGAGTCCGTTTTAAGAACAGTGGAATGTTATTGTTTTTGCCGTAACGCTAAGAAATATTTAATCAGTTCATGTCATGTCAGAATTATTATTAGTGTGTGTATTTTTGGGGTAAGAGCACTTTAGTTGGTGTTCAGAGTAGAATTTCTTCCACTAAAGACAATGTGTGCAGTGTTATATCATACTGAATTGAATTTAGGCATATACACAGTTAGGAGAGGAATTTGTCATTGGTTCTTTGGTCATGAATACAAGAAATCCTTGAAGCTGTGCAGCTGCAGAATTTTATAGTCGACCTCAACAGAAGGCCACACAACATCTGTGACTTATTTTTCTAGACAAACACCGACCTGGATAAAAATATCAGGTTAGCAGAACATTTTTGGAATATTACACCACGTATTACACTAGAACCATTCGTTTTTAAATCTGTCAGGTTCCTCAGTGTTGTAGGCTACAAAATTTTTTTTATGTACCATAAATGTTCGTACAACATTGCTGCAACATTTTTATACCTACCTTTAAAAAATTTTATTTTTAAATATTATGTTGCATACTATTATATGTTACAGCAAAGAAAAAACACCATTTACATCTTTAGTCTGCATTTTCTATCCTTGTATTTTTTTTCTCTCTTAAAGACAAGTGAGTGTGTTTAAAGGTGGTGGTCTAGCCGCTATTGAAAACCCTTGTCTCAGATGTTTCTACTCAGAGACAGCTTTGTAGACGTGAACTACACGCAGGCGATTTTAATAATCTGAATGGGGCGTCTAGAAACTTGTGCATGTGCGTAACATTATTATTATTTATTATTTACATCATTATTATTTACTTTTGTGCTTAAGTCGCCGACTCTGAATACAAATGCAGACTGTTGCTAAGACGTTGTATTTACATTTTAGTCGTAGGACTCTCAAAGTAAGGTTTTCATGATGTTAATTTTTGTCTTACTGGGATTGTTGAATGAGAAACATGTGTAGGACTTTGAGTAAACCATTTGAGCATCTTATTATATTCCTTTGGAAATGTGGCAGCATAACCTTCCTAGAACCAGCTGAATGCTTATTGAATGTTCTAATAACATCAGCTAAGGTTATCAAAAGTCCTTCAGGTAAAATGTGTCCACTCGGTGGCCATCCTGGCAACGCTCCCAAGCAGTCATACAGCAGTCAGATATACCAGCTATAAACAATCGTTCTCTCACCAGCCTTTGTTTTTTTCTTTCTTTAAGTTAATTAAAAAAACTTTTAAAAACGTGGCTTGTCATGTTACCAAAAGGTGTAAACTCCCCTGTCCTCATAATGTTTCCATGTCAGAAAACCGTTACAAAGCACCGACACTGGAGACTCCCTCCATAAATGTTACATAAACGTCTCCTTATGGAAAACTTCACCATATCGATTATTATGAATGTTTTTAATCCTTTTATGTGGAGATCCATCAGGTGAATGAGCCGTTACCTAATGAGCGCATTAATATAAACCTTCTGACCAGTCAGAATCAAGAATCCAACAGTGGTGTAAATAGCGATTAGGGAATGAATTAAGACACGGCTCAGAGGCACAGAATCCTGATAAAAGCCCTCATCGTATTTAAACACTTCTGCAATGCTCAAAGTACTAATCTCAAAATGTTGTATAACTTTCTGAGTTGGTTATGTTCTCGTGTGTTTCTTCCTTCATTCCTCTGTGGGTCTTAAATGTTTTATTGAAATCTTTTAATTTCACAACTTTACTGCTTAAAGTTGCCGTTTGCGTCAGTAGCAATTCTGGGATGAGGGGAAAGTAAGAAACAGAGTATAAAAGGCTCTGAGAGCGCATTTTCCATTGCACTTTTTTCCCATCTGAGGCTTCCAACGTTTCTCTCTTCCATCTCTACAAATTCTGAACTCCTCGGATTTGCTCACTCAGACACTCGTATTGACTTGGCTTTGATAGCCTTTGAGCCACAACACTGTTCTCCGGCCCTCTTTTATGTCTCAAACATATTTTTATCTCCACTGAGTCACATTTATTTCATAATAAGTCACATTTGGAATTATTTACCAACAAAACCCTCCCTGATTCATTGCTGAGTTTTGTAGCTTTGCACATTTTATTGAGTGGCAGATGAAGTTGCTGTTTATTTAAAGCAAAAATAGGGTTGACCTTGGTCTTTAAGTTCTTTTGTAGAACTTAAAGAAAAAATTTGTGTTCTTTTGACCTCCGTTTTAACCAGTGCTAATGTCAATGTTATGCAAGGGTCAGAGGTCAGACAGGATGAGTGACCTTGCATGGTGAGAGACTGTGACCTCCGATGTCCTCATCTAAACATCCATTGTCCAAGTTACAAAGTACCATTTTAGAGCCATCTTAATATTTCTCTCATCTAGTAGTGGTGGTATTGAATATAGTATCACAATTATTTAGGACCAATATTAAGATTAAGATTCTACAGCAAATAAAGAAAAGTTATTTCTTTCTTCAGTCCATGTTTTATTTTTGGGCTTAAAGGCAAGTTTAAAGAGGTTGGTCAGGACACTACTGAAAAATTCTATATTGGACACTTCTAATCAATATATGGCAACCTCGGAGGCACAGGTGATTTTATTCATCTGAATAGACTTCCCAAAAAATCAGCTTATGCATATGCATAACCCGAATCTGAATACTCATAACTTTCCCCATGTAGTCATTTATGTCATTTTTTGGGCCTATTGCTGCATTCATGACCAAGTGGGAAATGGGAATTTTTCAACTTCCCAGTAGGACAGATCTATCTGAACGGCTCTCCAACTCCTACTTGGAAAGTCTGAGTTTTTCGAGAGCTCCGACTTCTCCAAATTGCGATTCTGTGACGTCGCTTCAACGTGACGGCGCTCACAGTGGAAAGTAAGAACAAGAAATAAGGTTTTAAGAAATAAGGAATTAAGGTTTTAAGCCATCGTTTCAGTTTCTGTTTATATTTGAAATTGTTAAATATGGGGTGATGCTTTGATCATTGAAATGTTAAATTGCTTTCTGCAAGATATTTGATCAAACTGCTCTTTCATCTAATTTTCGGCATTAGTAAGAGTGAAATATCACATCCACTTTAAAAATAAATTAAGCACTAACCAAAAAACCCTTTAATTCCAGTTTTTGTGGACACCTTACAGTGAGTATTCATTTGATTTATTTCTGACTTCAGACGGCTGAGCTCCCGTGAACGCTCTAATGTAGGAAGTACGGTGTTTTGAGTTGGAAAATTGAGTTCCCTGTTGTCATGAACGGAGCATAAGTTGCTAATTCTGAGTCCTGCCTCAAATAAAGATGGCGCTGTTCAGCATAAAGCTTATTTTCTTGTTGCTAAAATGCTGCAGCAGCACAAGGGACAGAAAGGACATTTGAGCAGAGGTCACCACTTCGTCATACAGTTTTAAGGCCTCAGATCTAAGAGAGCGAGTAGCCGTGTCCTGTCCATGAGCACATTAAGAATAGGTTACATAATTTCACAATAGTGGCCCAGAAGCAATGCTTAAGCAACTTCAGAGCTGCAAGGCACTTTAGAGAAATGTTCACAGTGATTACTGACGGCCAGAAATGATTTCATTGTAAGTAGCTGTGTGAAGACACGAGTAAACACTTACAGCATTAAATGTATCCTTGACATCATTGCAATATTATCACACGATAGGGATGCATGATTATAGGAAAACAATCAACAATGGGGTGGTATGCTGAAGTGGAGTTGCTGTTACCACCCAGAAGTTGATTATTTTCCAATAACAGGACATCCTGAAGTGTTTTATTTCTCCCATACCACAGAAGATTGCCAACAGTTTCCAGTCTTTTATCGTCATACTTTTTATCCGTTTATAGTTACATATTGTGGAAAGTCCACTATACATGTTAGTGTAAGTGAGAACAGGAACTATAGCAGCTATAAATAGTTATTCCCTTACCAGCCTCTCTTTTCTCTCTCTTGAAGACAAAAAAAAAAAAAAAAAATGCAGCGAGAAACCATAAGGCATTAACTCTTCTGTCTTAAAGATGTCTTTACCTTTACTTTACCTTTAAGTGCTGACACTGGAGTCTCCTTCTATGTTCAGTAAAAATCTCCTTAACGAAAACATCACCATATTAACAATTTCTTTTAATCTATTCCTTTGAAGTAGTTGTTGCGATAGAAATAATAACGAATTAGAATGAGTGCATTAATGAGTGCAAACCTGTGATTTGCGGCTGCTGTTGGAAAAGTAATCAACACGTTCTGGCCAATCAGAATCGAGAATTCAACAATACTGTGGTGTAATGAAATTTAACATAAGCCTGATGTTTGGCAACCTGTACTTAAGCTATATACTGGTCAGGGCCGAATACATTCCAGCTGTTTAAAGTACAGAGTCCATGCCACAGTAAGTGAACCGTCTCTGCATGAGGCTTGAGGTGTAATGGCGAAAAAATGTGCTGTCACATGTCACTTTGTGTGTGTGTTTGACAAAGAATCGTTTTTTGGAACCCCACTGAGCATGTAAATCAACAATGCCGTCACTTTGCGCAGTCAAGCTATTTTGACGTCTTATTTTCCTTATACTTTCTTTTTCCTTCTCTGAAACCCAGTGAGCTTTGTAGACCTCATGACTCATGGACAAGTAATAGGTTAACTTTTAGCTCAGCTTACAAGAGACCGCTCACACAGAACTCACACAGAGCTCACACATGAGTGTGTGTCATCACACATAGAATAGAACAGAATATCTTTATTGTCATTGCACAAGAACAAGATTTTAAATATGTGTATTGTGTTGTCAAGTTTAAATCGCTTTTTTTTCAGCCATTAGAGCAAAAGTAATGGCGTCCTATTACAGGAGGAAGTGTTAGTGTTTGTCTATGCTAGTCGACACTCTGCAGTGGCTGAGCTGCATTACTGAAAAATATAAAGACATTCAGCTCTCTGTGAGCTTTGCCTTTTGTGGAGATTTGCGGGTGTGACTATATGTAAATCAGCTGTGCCCAAAAAGCACTTGGTAATTTATGGGTAAGAAAAAAAAAATCACAGTTTTTTTGTGAATCTGGTGCAAAGGTTGGTTTGGCCTATGAAAAACCCATTTGCACGATTTCATATATATCCGTGTCACCTATGTGTCTAGTGGTGCTGGTTATTATACTGAATTCAATGCTGAAAAGTCGAATCCAAAAAAAGTCCAAATTGGCTCCATGAATACCTTGTGCTGCTGTGTTTCATAACCACAGCTTTATATGCATGCTCTCGCAGCAGAGCGTTCAAGGGCAAAGCATTGACGAGACAATTAAGAAAATTTTGGACAGCATGTGCTGTTTCTCTCGATACCTTTCACTTATGTGAGTCAGAATAAAGCAAAAATATGCAAAAGCCTTAGTGTCAGTCCAAGCACACTCCTTGGTCACTTTTTGAAACCACTGTATAGTGAAAAGAGGAAAGACCGAGAGAGAGAGAGAGAGAGAGAGAGAGAGAGAGAGAGAGAGAGCGAGAGATTCAGACACAAGCACCCAGTAATATAATTACAGTGTACATGCAAACTGTATCTTTTTTATTCATTCTTTTTTTTTTTCTTTGATTACCAGGCACTTTCATATCCTGACATTGAAACTAGCAAAGCCAGGAATAATTTCTTCAAAGTGCAAAATGAAAACAATGTCATTCATAAACAACGTGATCTCGTATGAAAACAATGGCGCACTAATTGTTAGCATCATTAGCAGCCATGCTTTATCTTTAACATGTTACGAACACAACGGAACAGCACACAGGTCACACAGGTCACGCAGGTCACACAGGTCACGCAAAGCAGACTGTATTTCATACGTTAGAGAGAGCTGATTGTTGTACTCTCATGGTTTGCTTAGAAATGTGTGAAATATTCCCATTATTGGGAATACTGACTCAATGAAACTAAAGAATATTTCATTTTCAATCAAATTTTTTTATATTTTTGACATTTATTTTATTTTATTTTTTTAGCAACTTTGTCTATTATGTTTTTATCAATTTGGTGGTTATTTATGTTTTTATTATTTTGACATACTATCTCATTATCTCAAGATATTATGACATTACTTTAATTTAGTGTATCATTATTTTGCCTTAATAACGTTTCATTTTGAGTTATAATCTTTTTATTTTCTGTTCTGGTATGGTCAAGATTTTGACTCCTAACATTTAAACTGACAGAATTATGTAATGGTCATACTGGCTCAAGCCTTCTATAGCAATGAAGCCCAAAGTGGATTAAATGTGGTTACTTGGCCACTAAATGAGCTGCCACCTTCCACCTTTGCTGTAATTGGGAGGACACTGCTGCTCATCTAATTGGTGCTATCAGTTCAATAGATCATTTCTGGTTTGGAGAATTGGTATTATGGGTGCAGTTCAGATGGTTGGAGTCTGCAGAATGAATCATCCCTTACTAATGTTCTTCACATTGCCCGAGACAGAGGATCTGCTCATTACTTATCTCAGAGAAGGCTATTGATTTCCACAGTTGGTTTTTAGAGAGGTCAGGATTATTTTTAGCTTGTTTCCATTACGTGTTCTGACGCAATCATACTGATGGATTACACAGCGGAGATGAATATTCATGAGCCGTCACCCTTATTAGGGTGGATCTTACAGGAGGGGTGTTTACGTGTATGTGAATATTTACTCTGGCTATAAAAAAAAACCTGTGAAGAAACAGCATTATGAAAGGAAGGAAGTTGCACAGTGTTTGTAGAGTACACACGAGGGGTTATGAGCTGATAGTAGAACGTCATTAGTGTACCTTTACTTTTATGTTGGTTTACATAAGATCTCTGCCAGGTCAATTCTGATTAGCTTGTGGGACTTTCAGTGCATTATATTCAAACTGATAATGTATGACTGAAGGTCTGGTTGGCTTCCCACTTACTCATGACAGAGGATGAAATTCTATTTCCAATTAAATGAATTTTACATAACAATGTAATTAACTCTGCAAGTATTTTCTTATGCAGTAGAATCTATAAGTATTTAACCCCACGTTTTTGCACGTTTTGTAGTGTTACAATCTGGAACCAAAATGGACCAAATTGGGTCTACACAAAACTGCAATATTATTAGAAGGTAAATCTGAAGCAATTGGAGAGATCCACAGCTCACATGGGAGAAACTGTTCAGAGGACAACTATAGCCAAGACACTCCACAAAGCTGGATTTTATATAAGAGTGATGAAAAGAAAAAAAAAGCCATATGAGTTTGCCAAAAGGCATGCTGGAGACGCAGCAAATATGTAGAAAATGGTTATTTGACCTGATCGGCCCTAAATTGAGCTTTTTGCCCTTGGCATAAAAGTGCTATGTTTGGCAGAAAAACAGCACTGAGAACACATTCCCTGCGGTGAATCATGGTGGTGGTAGCATCATGTTTTTGGAATGCTTTTCATCAGTATGGACTGGGAAACTGGTCATAGTTGAGAGAAATGTAGATGGATGGAACCAAACACAGAGCGATGCTAGAAGAAAACCTATTCTAGTCTGCAAGAGACTTGAGACTGAAGCAGAGCTTCACTTTCCAGTGGGAAAATGACTCTAAACATACTCTGAAAACTACACTGGAGTGGATCAAACCGTGAAAACAATAAAATGGCCTAGCCAAAGCCCAGACCTCAATCTGATTAAGAATCTGTGGCAAGACTTGTTATTCACCAACGGTCACCAACAGAGTGTGAGCAGTTTTGCCAAAAAAAAAAGGGCAAAAATATCAAGATCCAATGTCCAAGGCTGATAGAGACATATGCCAGAAGTCTTGCAGCTGTAATTTCAGTCATAGATGAGTCTACAGGGGGTAAAGCAACAACTCTCTGCTTTTTGTTTAATGAGGATTTGTGTCACAATAAAAAAAATATGTTGCATCATCAAATGTTCGAAATATTATATAAATCACAAGAAAATTCCAGTTAAGTTCATTCCAGTTCCAGGTTGTTATATTTCGAAACGTGGAAAGGTTTGTGTGGGGTGAATGATTTAAGCAGCACCTTCTGATCAATCGGAATACAGAATTGAACAGCACTGTGGTAAAACTGCACCTACTCCATTTCTCAGGAAACAGATGGAGATTTCAGCAACACCTGACCAAAAGGAATATAGCATGGACTCAGAATAATTAATGGAATAAAGACGATGCATGTGATGAATTCTTCATGCTCGCTCAGTAACAGGGAAAACAACACTTGAAAGATTGTATGTCAGTATAATGAGCTTTAAAAGTTTGAGAGGTGTTATTTTCAGGACTGTGAGGAGAAGGTATGTGGAAACTGGATGAAATATTACAAACATGGCCTACTTTTCACTGTTGGCTTTGGCGAGCCTTTTTCCCCCACCACCCCTGTTTATGCCCTTTGAGATTGCACATTTGTATCCTCGTAGTCCGAGTCATGTGTTGCGTAACTTTCATTTTTGGGGGAAATTTTTAAGGCTTGTAGGGGGTAAAATGAACAGGCGGTGCTTTCATTTGTTCTCAGATGGACTATCAGAACCTCCCTGTGGATATGAACTATTTGCAGTCGCTCTATGCACCATTTGAATCGTGCTCTGTCATGCAGCATGTGGTCTGGTGGGGTTTCTCCTGGAGGTTGCTGGATTTTCAATAAAGGCACAATGCCACAGTTTTCATAAGTGAGGTCAACAGAGTAGAGAGGGCCTGGCAGGAAATATGTGTGGCATTTGCTCTTAAACTGGACAGGAATGCTTGGTTGAACTTGAAGTTTTTGGTATGTCACATTAAAAAGACCTTTTGGCAGGTCCAGACGTACATTCCTCACTCCCTTAAGTACAAGCTTTTCCTGGCTATTTATTTATTTGTTAAATTACTGAATAATTCATACTAGTTAATGAATAACAAGCTAGAAGGTTAAGGATTGTTAAGCCAAAATTATTTATTTATCTTTTTATTTATCTTTATAAAAATTAAAATATATAACCAATGCAACATTATTTATATAAATTGTATTGCATTTTTTATAAGCATTTGTTAGTTAGATTAGGATATTTTTTATTTATAAGTTTTCCATTACCATTACTGAATACTTCATATACTTCAATAGTTACTGAACAATAATCTATCTATCTATCTATCTATCTATCTATCTATCTATCTATCTATCTATCTTTCTATCTATCTATCTATCTATCTATTTACTTACACTACAGTTACTGTATAATTCACTGTATTCAGTTAAGGATTAACTCTTTATTTATTTGTTGGCTTGTTTTCAGTTTATGGCAGTTAGTGAACAATAAGCTAGGATTGTTAACAGATAGATGGGCTTTTTCCCATTGTTTTATGTTTTTAATGTACAGTAATAAGAAGCGCTTAAAAGAAGGTTCATTTAGGCAGTCCTGGCGAAGTCTTAATGCACAGTAGACTGATACCAGCTCTGAAATCTGTTGAACACATGTGTGGTGTGTAATGGAAACGGTCATGCTTTTTTTGTGGGTTTTGTGGGCTGACACGCTTGTAAGTAGCATTACGTGTGCGAACGTTACATCACAGTCACACTTCCTCTCAACTAAACCACAGCATCGAGCTCTTGAGGGAAGAGAATCTTTGAACGCTCGGCTAATAAGATTCCAATTATAGGCACATCATTTGGAAAATGTCACCACTCAGGTTCCATTTCCTGGCCAGGCCTCGAAGGAACGAATTCCTGATGGATGGCCTTAATTTCGTCTTACCGTACCTCCTTTCAATCAGCCGAGTGATTGAGCTTTTCTGTCACAGCGCTCCTTTTGACCTAGAAACTTAACACAAGAGCAGAAAAAAATAACTGTTACGTACTGTAAGTTTCAGGAAATTAATAATATGGGTTCAACTGAGCTTGTTATAAAAACACTATTGGAATAGGTTGATTAATATGTGACGTCATACGTGAGAAACAGGTCAACAGCAACACCTTGGATGGACTGTAAATATAACTGAATGTAATAATTTTACTGGAACTGTACAGTGTTTAATATCCAAGCTCACTGAAAATGTTATTAGAATGGTTAGTAAGTATTCAGTAGGTTCTAAGGAGGTTAAGCTGTTAAAATAACGTTCCTGCAATGTTCTAAAAACATTTGCTCTAAAAATGGTTGGCTACCACCTCACAGTTCCAGGGTCCAGGGTTTGATCCTGAGCTCGGATTACTATTCATGTTCTTCTCAAGTCTGTGTGAGTCTCCTACAGGTTCTCTAGTTTCCTCCCACCTCCTATAATCATCCAGTGAGATGCAGTCCTACAAATCAAAACACCCTGTTGATGAGAGAGTGTCAGAGAAGAAGGCTACAGTAACTCAAATAGCCACTCTTTTCCGCTCCTGTCAGCCAAGAACAGGAATCTGAATGGGCACAAGTTCACAGAGATGCTTTTCTTTTAACTTGTGCCCATTCAGATTCCTGTTCTCGGCTGACAGCAGCGGAATCCGATGTGGTCTTCTGCTGTTGTAGCCCTTCCATCTCAATGGTCAACATGTTGTGTGCTCTGAGATGCTTTTCTGCTCACCACACTTGTAAAAAGTGGTTATTACAGTTACTGAAGCCTTCATGTCAGCTCGAATAAGTCTGCCCATTATCCTCTGACCTCTCTCATCAACAAGGAATTGCCAGCCATGGAACTGCTGCTCAACTGGATGTTTTTTGTTGGTTTTTGTACCATTCCTTGTAAACTCTAGCAACTGTTGCATGTGAAAATCCCAGGAGGTCTCAAGCCAGCCTGTCTGACCACAGTCAAAGTCACTGAGCTCACATATTTTCCCATTCTGATGTTTGATGTTTTAACTGAAGCTCTTGACCTGTATCTGCATGATTTTATGGATTACCCTGCTACTACTCGATTGGGTGATTGGCTAATTGCATGAATGTGACAAATGAATCAGCGTAAATATACAAAAAGCACTTCAATCAGGCTAATTTGGTAGTATTTTTCTACGGTAGTTTTCATCATGTCCCATTCATCCTTCACCTCCTGACTCCTGACCTAAAGATTTCCAGAAGAGCTTCAACCTTCAAAAGATACAAACCTATCCCTACACTACACAATCTCAAATGTGTATCAATGGCATGAGTAAACCCGTATAAAATAAGCGTGTTGTTTGAATTAAGTTTTTGGATCTCGCTTCCCTAAGTTTTCCTACATTTCAGTTCCCATTTGGTTCACTTTAGCGGGATTACACAGTCCATGATTGTTGTGGTTTGGTGCCGTCCCAGTCCTCCCCTCCAAAAAACCTTGGCTGACCCTCCGGCGCTGGAAATATCTCGCAACGACGTATGCTGTGTGTTCAGCAAACACCATCTGCAGCTTTGGGAATGCGGCCGGCTCGGGGGAGTGTATGCTCACCCATTGGAAGATTTATGTGATGCATCAGGAGCTTGTGCAGCTCTACTGAGTTCGACATGCATGCATGTTCTCTTAGGATAGTGCCACAGTGCAAATGCATTCGCTTTTCTTTAATGGCAAACACTTTTTACAATCTGAAACACAATCATTTGTGATGTGAGAAAGAGTCAGTGAAGGATGAAAAATACCCAGTTTTAGTGGGATATCATTCCACCTAGTGATCAAATCCGGGTACTGCATGGTGCTTAGTGCATTAAACTATTAGATCAGGGGTGTCAAACTCATTTAAGGTAATCTTCCAAGTGACACTTACAGTGTTAAGTGGGAGGGGCCAAAATCAGTTTAGAGACCGATAACACATCAACCACTCCTCTTAAATGTCTTATCACCACTCATCTGAAAGATACATTTTGAACACACAAATGGATTGAGCATACAGTATATATCAAAACAACCCCCCAAATTTTCCAAACTATGGTGTTACTTTACAGTGCCTTGCACAAGTATTCACCCCCACTTGAACTTTTCCACATTTTGTAGTGTCAAAACCTGGAACTGTAATGGACCTAACTGGGTTTATATGTCAAATTGTTGGCTTGCTAATGATGAATTGCATCGTTAGCACATTTTGTGAGGTTAGCTGTGTTTACAGATGTGTTTATCGTTCTTTTTGCCCCCTAGTGGAATAAGAGTGACTAGCTCTTTTTTTTTTTATTTCAATTACAGTCCACAAGACAATTTTCATTCAGAACATTCATTTGGCAGGCTGGATTAGAACCTTTCATCGGACTGGTATCAGCTCACAGGCCATATCTTATTTGACACTCTTGATTTAGTATGACTGGGAAAACGTTCCCCAGGCCAGTCCGGATGAAGGACAGAACGATTAGCATATGCTAATCATATGAGTCATGGGTGTGGATTAGCATTCCCTTTAGCACTCGTTATGGACCGTCGCTCTCTCTGCAAATACAGAGAAAATGAATATCAGACTCGTTATTCAACGCCCATCTGTCCTCGGAGGCTGAGCATGCCAGTCCTGCCCACGCTGAGAGCTGGTGACTAGCCATGCCAGCTAACTGACTGCCAGACTGAGAGACACTTTTCTCTTTCACCGCCTCTTTCACATGTAAATGTCAAAGGACACAGCGAAGTACCACGCCAGAAGGTTCATTCATGAAAAGAACGATTCACCTGTTGTTGAACAAGTGAAGCGATGAAAGTTCATTTTGTCAGAGTTCAGATATTGATCTGATATTGAAATCTTTATGGTAACCATGGTAACTGAGTCATCTCTCTGCAAAATTTTTGGTAATTCTTTAAAAGAAACCTGAAGCATATTAAATATGTCTATATTTGAATATTGGTGAAGTGTTTAGTATTTCTGGTGGTTGGTTGGTGCTGTATTTTCATTATTCCTGTGAGAAGTCACAGGGGGGACAATGTTATTGCTAGTGCAGTTACAGTAGGAGAAAAAAACATTTGAACAATCTCAAACATAAGTGATAATGGTCAGGTTTGGATCTTAGCTCCTAAAAACACAAGCTTCTTTTCTGACTACTTTCCAGTGATGTTTAACATCATATCAATAAGAAATGCTGTGTAGAAGCAGTGGAGACGTTGGTGCAAACACTGGACTCAACGTCCCAGAATGCAATGCAACTATACCACTCTGCTGGTTAGTTAGCGAGCTATGAGATGATGATGGCCTTGACACTGGTATTAGTGTTAAAGTTGAAGCTTTGTAGGCTAAACTGTTTGAGCAGAGTGTACAGATGAGGAGGTGAGAGAGCTGGACAAACTAAAGGACTAAAGTGCCGCTGCATCGCACTCTTTAGGCAGAAATGAAGTGAGGGGTATATCCCACTGGAACTACTATCAGCACGGCATTGTGGGTAATGTAGGAAAGCGTTAACTAAACCAAATTGACCAACATGTTGAAAGAAGTTTAAGCCAAAATCTCGGAAAATATACCTCAGACATCATTGTTTGTTATAAAGATTACTATGTAATTGTATTAGGGTGTTTTTTTTTTTGCTTTAAGCCAAGTGGTGTCCTGTGTTTATGTGCCACACATGTTCGCTCTTAAAATACATCAGATTGGAAAATCCAGCAAATCCAACAAAACTAATCCAATACCAATGATCTGTAAATCCGTCATATGGATTGCAGCTTATTACTGTTTAACGATCCTGCTTAGGCCATTTTCCTAATCACAGGGTCACACTGTTTTGACCTTTGACCCTTCCTTGGTCCCTAAAGTTTCCATGCGAAGCAACATCAGCACGGAAGCCATCCATGAGCCCCCGGCCTCTTCACATCCCCTCGTGAGGGAAGTAGCAGCGGTGTAAGACATCTCCTCCTACTCCGTCTGTGTGTGCACTGTGTGGACGCCAGCTCTGGTTGAATACGAGGCCCTGTCTATGACACACCTACACACACACAGACACACAAACCATATATATATATACACACACTCCAAGTGGCCAGTTTTAGCAAGAAGATGGCAAATATGCTCGGTGCCAGATTCAACAAGATGTTAGTTCCTCATTCTTCTCCTACTCTACGATAAAGCTCCAGTTCCATTGAAAGTACAAACCGTCTCACCATTCCAGCATGGAGACATGTTGCTAACCACCTCTCAACAACCTGACAACAATTTAAAAAAATATTAAAATACAACACGTCAAAAGTTATATTTGTTTATAGCTACATTTAAAGCAGTGGACTGATGATATTGTTACAGGTATTATTTCAAATTAATATTTCAAAAATCTCAATTTTTTATGAAAAGTATCATCTAATTACATTTGCAATATCAATAAACAAACAAACCAAAAAAATTCTAATGTTCATTTCCAGACTTTTCCAGAGAGATTTATTGGAATGTCATTTATTCATTGTTTCATCAAGACAATACGGTGTACTGCCATTTTCATTATAAAGTCTAACATAAATCCAATAATTATCAACATTTTGAGAAATCCATCTGTAATAATCTTCTAAATATGAATGGGACAGAATGAAATTTTATGCATGCAGATCATCTAGGAACAGATTGTTGGTTCTGAAGAATATAAAATAAGAAAATATGATTTTAAGGAAAATCATAGTACCCCGACAAGGTGGTGGTCATGAGTGGACAAAAACAAAAACAGTGAAATAAATAATTTACTGCTGAGTTGTGCAATTTATCCCAAAAATCTGAAAAATCTTTCCTTAATGTCTCCTGTTATCATACGTTGTCAAACATTCACTTAATCACCAGCCTCTTTTTCTTTTCCCTCACCCTTGCAGTTAATAAGAAACACACACACACGCACACACACACTAGTTTGCCAGTTTTAGCAAGAGGTTGGTATGTTTACTTGGTGCCAGATGCTAATTCAAGAACATGCAAATGCAGGAAGATTTTAATTCCTCATTCTATTCCTAGTCCGGTGCAGTGAAGCTTTCATTCATGCTACAAACTGTCTCATCATTCCAGCATGGAAATTTGTTGCTAGCCACCTTCCATTTTGTTTCCTGTAGAACCTGCAAATTATAGGTTGTAGCTGTGGTCAGTAATTGCCACAACCTTGTGTCTTATATTGGACTAGCTATAAAAAGCAAGCCACTAGCGAGCTCACGCTATGACCTAAATCAACCCAGACTTTGCTTAGCTTCAACCGCCATTCATCTCATCCCATCTCCCTATAACCCACACCGCAAATGAGCCCAAACCCTCTTTACTGCCTTCTCTGAGACATGCATTGTAGGCGATCTATTTTTGGCCTCGCACTAAAAAAAAACAAAGGCAAACAGGAATCCGTCCTGCTCCCGGGGTACTGAGTTCAGCTGACTCGCATGTGATTGCACCAGATTGGTCTGACATTTTGTGATAATAGCCTCATCTGCCTGCCTGGTCAGGAATTAAAACCATGCCAAGCTCCTGTTTAGCTGACCTGACATTTAGTCATTCATTAATACGTATACTAGTCATATCTAGGATACTTAAATTTCGTGTGCCAGTTAGGAGATCTATAAATACCGGTTGCTCTTTTCTCAGATACTCTCGCTTTTCAGCTTGCAACTTGACTCCTGAACAGTCTTCCCTTCCTCTCCAAATTCGTTCCAGACTCTTTTGGCGTTTTTGAAGCAGCCAGAGGTCTTTCATTAGCCTGTTTCCATACCAGCTGTGTCAGTTTCTCCTGCTTGGGATTTTAAGTGAAGACATCGCTAAGCTAGTTTCCGAATTAAGCTCGGTAACAACGGCCAAATCCATGAGTTAATTCAGAAATGCAATTTTTTTTAAGTGTTTTATTAAAGTGAGTCAAACTTTGTGTGTTTTGAAACTCACCATTCAATCTTGCATTTACGCCAATGTCATTTCTAGCTGTAAGTGATATAAACAGTTGCTTAGGGCATTAAAAAATATATATATTCTAATATAATTGTTGCTTATTTATATTATATCTGTTGCTTGTTTCTATAATGTTATATATATTGTTTATTTGTAAAATAAACATAATTTATATAAAATTGCATTTGTTGCTTATTTACATGTATTATATCTGTCATTTGTTTATATTAAATATGGTGCTTATTTATATTCCATACATCACTTATTTGTATCATTTATTTTTATTGTATATGTCATAATACAAATATGTCACTTTAGTACCCATAAAGGTTCAGAAATAGCTCTGACTAATACAATTCATAATTCATAAAAGATTCGTAAATAACCTGACAGTTTGATTCGATTCGATTCACTTTCCTGACTCCTATGTGGTTCTAATTAGTGAATCATTTATTAAGGTGATGAGGAATTTACAGTTCAGCCTCACCGATCTAAAAGCATCCTTTCTTCAGTTAGGGTATTAGGATGTAACCACAGTTTTCCTAAAAGTAATGTGTCATCAGCTTAGTCTTGGAAGTAAACTTTACCCAAGATTACTGTATTTCCATAGAATGGAAGGAATTCTGGTGAGATTGAAATGAGTCCAAATGTCTAGAAATGTTAGACATTGAACATACTTTTAAGGTTGATATTTTTTGTAGGGTAGTTTTTCTGTGATTGTTAATTAACTAAGCTAATTAACTAAGGAAAGTTCTTTGAAGCCCATAGCCTCATTTTAGCCTTTGTTTCCAAAACCTAATCAAATTAACAAGGAAGTAAGCTGATAATGACACAACGCATGCAGGATGTGAGTGGACTGGCACGTCATGACAGACAATGATCAGGATCAGAAGTAACTAAGGAGAGGAAGAGCATGTATCAGCTTTACAGTAATGAGTGTGTGATGGTCATAAACCACAGACTGTGTGTATTGTCTGCATATCGTCAGGTTTCTTATAATCTCTAGCGTAATGGTCTCAAGAGGAAGTAGCTTGACTGTAGCTGAATCCATCTAAATTAATATACTGTATATAAGAGTTAAATAGTGATTTACCATCAAAAGCCAGCTAAAGCAGTCTGTTCAGGATTATGTGTGTGTGTGTGTGTGTGTGTGTGTGTGTGTGATCTCGACCTGTGAAAATCTGCTCTCACACTCGGCTGAAGTTTAAAGCGGATTTAACTTTCTGGCAAGTGAAGGTGTTGACTAACTGCTGTTTCTGTAAAACGGATCGCGGCTGCTTTTTTCTCGTCGGCTGTGAAAAACTGTCAGAAATCTGTTTTTGTGAAAAGAAGGATGAACCTAGAATGGAATAAATTTCATGCCAGTGTCAACGTTAGCGCTGTTGAATTTGGAAACTTCACACTTGCTAGTTAATGAATCGTGTTGATTAGGCATCAGGGATGTTTTTGATGCAAGTAGATAAATGATCTGTAAAGAAATTCTGCATTAGTGCATTTTGGAAACATCTGGTCAAGTTTCCATTTTTGCCTTTTGTTGTTGCAAGGTGTAAAAGAGGTAAAAAAAAAATAAAAAATAGGATACAAAATAGAAACGAGCATCAGGCATAAGGGGAGAAGCAAATATTGATCCAGGGAATGAAAGGATCAAACAGGGAAAGTGTTTCCACAGAGAAAACCTCTCTGAGGCCAGAGCTGAGCGTGTTTGAGGAGCTCTGTGTGTGATGCGAAGAATTATTTTTATAGTTTCTTTTTAAATCCTCTTATTATTTCATCTTGAGGACTTTTATATTTTCGCAGTTAAACACAGCTGATTATGCACCACATTGCAGTCATCTGTTAAGCACAGGAAGTGCTTTTGAGAGAACAAATAATGAAAATCTTCAGTAGGATGAATGATATGAAACGTCCTTCTGAAACTGGAAGCTGAGGGGTAATTCACAAGAAGACATTTCCTACACTAATAAATAGGTTTTTGAATTTAAATATTATTTTCAATAAAATGCACACTAACACACTGCCATGGCAGAAATGCTTTGCTGTAATTAAATGTACCTAGGCACAAAGGCCACGCCCACTTCATTGGAACTGCAGGCACAGAGGCCACTCTCATTTGAATAGTGCTGAACATGTACAGAGGCCATGTCTCCTTCATCGGCATTAACATGTAGAGAGGCCACACCTCCTTCACTGGGACTGACATACACAGAGGCCATGCCTCCTTCACTAGGACTGATATATGTGGAGGACATGCCTCCTTAACTGGACCTGCAGGCACAGAGGCCACTCCCCCTTTATTAGGACATGCAGAGAAACCATGCTTCGTTCACTGGAACTGCAGACACAGAAGCCACACCTCCTTTACTAGGACTTACATATACAGAGGCCACACCTCCTTCACTAGGACTTACATATACAGAGGCCACACCTCCTTCACTAGGACTTACATATACAGAGGCCACACCTTCTTTACTGTAGGCATAGAGGCATGCACTGAGACTGACATGTAGAGAATCCAAACCTCGTTCACTGGGACCGACAATCACAAAGACCACACCTCCATCACTGGGACTGGGATAGCTGGTCGAAGAGACCACGCCTCTTTCATTGGGACTAACCAGGGAGGCTGTATTGTAAATATTGACACCATCAAGTCTGTGATACAAGTATAGCACTGAGGGCTAAGGGCCCTTACTCAAGGGGGCAAAAATGGCTCTTTGGTAATCCTAGGTTTTGAAATCAATCCTAGTGATGTCAGGTTTGGTCCAGTTTCAATTTTTGCCTTGTTGGTAGAAGGTATAAAGGAGGAGAAGAGCAAAATGGAAATGAGCAGCAGACATGGAGGGAGAAGCAAATATTGACCCTGTGAATGCAGGGATTGAACAAGGAAGGCCTTCTGAACATACAAACCTTCTCTAAGAATCGAGCTGCATGTGTTTTCAGAGAAAAAGAGAGACAGAGTGTGCATACAGCAGTGCTATTTTCGCCTCACATTTGCAGTTAATACACAGCATCCATTTATCAGTCTCTTAATTATGTTATGACATAAATTTGATGTTCGGTTTCAAAAATAAATCCAATCATCTAACGATTATTGCAGTCTGATGATGGCTTGTGAGGGATTATAATTCTTGACCAGCAGCCTTTTGATTATTGTTCCTTCACGAGGACTTTAGTCTCGTTGCAGTTACGCACAGCCAATGGTGGCACCAAATTGCAGTCATCTGTAAAGCACAGGAAGTGCTATCAAGAGAACAAACACTGGAAATTTTGGGAGGGTGAGGATAGCATGAATGATGCAAAATGTTCTCATCAGAAAGGACCTTTTTAAACACACTGCCAAACATACAGGTACTTTTCTCTTGCTCAGCTTTGCAACTGTGGTCTTTAAAGTTACAATTCATAGGATGTTCAGCTAAAAATGAAAATGTCAGCACGACACACCTTTAGGCAAGAAAGAAGTCCAGCTACATGGTGGCAGGCAAAAGACAATCAGTTAAGAGAGCAGTTTATTCGTTTGTTTTTTAATTTGGTGGGAAGTTAGTGTCAGCTGAGTTATCCTCGTTGTGGATTTGCATCCTTACCCTTGTTAAGTTGTTGATAGCTGATAATGACTAACAGTGAAGTGACGTGTGGCCAAGTGTGGTGACCCATACTCAGAATTTGCGCTCTGCATTTAACCCATCCAAGTGCACACACACAGTAGTGAACACACACACACACACACACACCGTGAACACACACCCAGAGCTGTGGGCAGCCTTTTTTTGCTGCAGCACCCAGGGAGCAGTTGGGGGTTCTGTGCCTTGCTCAAGGGTCTCACCTCAGTCAGGAGGTGTTGGTGAATTTCTTCATATTTTCAAAATCAGTTATATCATGTGAGATTGAGTGATTCAAGCCCTCTGGCTGTGTGATCTGTGATTTTTAATCCTCTGATGCAGGTTTTCTGGTGCAATCTGACATTTACTGTTTTTTCGTGTAAATTCACAGAATTTACCTGTAAACACAGAGGCCACACCTCCTCTATTGGAACTGCAGGCACAAAAGCCACGCCTCCTTCACTCAGACTACAGGTACAGAAGCTACATTAACCGGGACCATTGCATACAGCACCATTGCTATCCTGTAGTCACAATATAATAATAGTAATAGTAATGAAATAAAATAATAATAGTAATAGTAATGAAATAAAATAATAATAATAGTAATGTCTGTCTTATCTACTTGTTCAGAAAACCTTCGCAGCTTTGCATCACATGCTTTTTGATTTAAACTAGGGTTGAGGTCTACAGAGCCATGATGACATCACTTCTCCTCATAGCAGGAGTTTAAAGTAAGTTCACAAGTGACAGAAGCAGAGAGAGGCATTGCTTAATCATACACAGAGGGTCTTAACTCCCTTGCTGCAGTCAATATTCTTAAGCCTCTACACACACACACACACACACGCACACACACTACCTTTCTGGAAAGCCTCTTATTATTACAAACATCTGTAGGATACTAGAAGTGACTCCTCTGCTAGATGTCTTCCCGAAACCTCTGAGAAGATGTGGGGAAAAGAAACTGGAATAAAGTTCACAAACCCCGTTATCATATACATCTACATGGCTAACGCTCCTGCAGAAAAGCTAAAAATCAACTGTGCGTAGTGTGTTAATATTTCAGGACACATGTTCCATAAAGCACATAAAGATGCTAGTGCAACAAATGCTAGCTTAAAGTTGAGTTCCTATTAAAAATCCATTCTGAGATGTAGAAATATTGCTAATAGCTTGCAAGCTAACTGGCTAATTAGCATGTATATAAATGTACATAATTATCAAAGACAGCTAAGAGAGCATGATCTCCAGCTATGCTACAGATAATGTAGATAACTATGCTCTACAAAACACAGGTTTATATCAATGCACTCGCTCTAATACATTATTGTTGCTGTAGTAAAAACGTACACGAGGACTCATACGGTGGACACGCCACATACTCTAAGGCTAATAAGAAGAGGAAAATAATCAACAGTGCAGTGGATGGAGATACTGCTACCACCCCAAAGTGGATTATTTTCCTATAACAGCATGTCTCACGGTGATTTCTTCCTCTTATACCACAGCAATTAGGCAGAGAGTTGATTCATAGTTTTATTATTTATTAACAAAAGAACAACATGTACATTTTATCCACTTATACTTACATTTAATGTTGTTGAATGTTCATGAAACAAATTATTTCCTGTTCTCACTTGTCATGTCAGATATAAACAGTCATTCTCTCCCCAGCCTCTGTTACCTTTTTGTTCATAAGACAAAAAAAAAAAAAAAAAAAAAAAAAAAAAAAAAAAAAAAAAAAAAAAAAAAAAAAAAAAAAAAAAAAAAAAAAAAAAAAAAAAAAAAAAAAAAAAAAAAACACTGCTTGTCATGCTACTGAGAAACTGTAAAGTGTAATCTGAAGACCTTCCTATGTTGGAAAAAAAGCTGACACTGGAGACTCCTTCCATAAATGTTAAATAAATATCCCCTTAGAGAAAACTTTTATATGGAGAGTGCGCCGTACAAGTACCTGCGAATGATGTTACTATAGAAACAATGACGTTGTAGAAAGAGTGCATGAATATAAACATGAAATTTGTTATTGAAAAATAAATGAATGCCTTCTGACCAATCAGATTTGAGAATTCAACAGCACTTGGGTATAAGTGAATTTATTAAACATTTTATTTACGAACTTGAATGTTTTCGGTCAGTTTTGTTATGTGTAACCTATTAGAGCTGAACTTAAACAGCTTATCAAACTGCTGTTTGCGTTTAAATTATATTTGTTGAATTCAGGTTTCCCATAAAGCTTGTCTACATTTT
The DNA here is from genome assembly GCA_022985145.1 of Pangasius djambal. Taxonomy (NCBI): domain Eukaryota; kingdom Metazoa; phylum Chordata; class Actinopteri; order Siluriformes; family Pangasiidae; genus Pangasius; species Pangasius djambal. Next base: position 2,542,825 of record CM041001.1, on the reverse strand, counting down.
ACGCAATTCATTTTCTTCCCATCGCCTTCTAGTTCATGCCTGGAGTTTGTCATAAATTCACAGACAGTGAGATTTCTTCGTTCTTAAGCTGAACTCAGCAGGATTCTCTTGGTTAAATGTTAATTAGGAGCATATGGCACCTTCATGATGGAATTTCATCAACCACCCAAATGTCAGCTCTCCTTCAGCCCTCTCTCGATTCTCATGAGGTTTTCACTGTTCGCTGTTTATGCCGTCTTCCCAGATCACACCACAACAGATTCAAAAACTTTATAGGAAATTACAGTGATTTTTATAGCTATTTTTTTGGCTGTTTTTTTTGTTATATTAGGTCCTTTGGATGGGTCAGGAATTCAGTGACGTGTCATTCGGGAATGAGATGGCTCTTTGAACCGACTCTTTTAAATGAATGTTGAGAGTTGACTCACAAATGACTGTTCATTTCCTTTGCCTACTTTTTGTAAATTGCATGCAATGCTGTTACTCATGCAGTGCAATTAAGTAAAAAATGCTTCCATGAAAAACACATTTTCAGTATCTGAGCTGTTTGTTAATGTGAATAGTGAGTCACTTGACTCTCAGGGACGTTTCTCTGCACTGCTGCTTCTTAAAGATGTACTGAATGTATTCAGGTGTATTAGCAGAGCCAGTCAGTTATCAGAATGAATGTAAATTAATCTTTTCGATTCATCAGACACAGCAGCACAATAAAATTAATGTAGCAACGCATACTGTGTATATCAATGCAAGTATAACGTAACGTTATTATGGTAAATGGAAGGTCCAAAAAACTGGAAGTGGGTCATTTGGGAGCCAAAAGAGTTGACTCATTGCTGAGCTGCACCAAATGAACTGACTCAATGAAATGAACTGGAATTCGTACAACTACAGGAATTCATGCTCCACACTAACACACACACGTACACCCATGTACACCCACTCACACACACACACACACACTCGCACACAACCACACATCCATCCATCCATCCACCCATCTATCTATCTATCTATCTATCTATCTATCTATCTATCTATCTATCTATCTATCTATCTATCTATCTATCTATCACATTAAAGGTGAGAAAAGTTCTGACTTGTTTTATCTTAATGTCATTTTTTTACTTCACAAAAACCTGCCATTTCAACTGGAGTGTGTAGACTTTTTCTATCTATCTATCTATCTATCTATCTATCTATCTATCTATCTATCTATCTATCTATCTATCTATCTATCTATCTCGCATGAAGATATAGAGTATATAGACTCTATATAGACTCTATATGAAGATGTAGAGTAACGTTTTTGTTATATTTTTTACTCAGACACCATGAGGGGGGCACTAACTTCTCTGTGTGTGGTGCTTTAGTGAACTCTGCTGGCTGTGATGGTCCGAGCAGCCTGGTTCCAATTACACACAGCGTTACACTAAGCTTCATTCCTCTGCAGCATGTTTTTATTAAACGATACGTAAACATACGTAAAAATGTGAAGGTGATTATTTTCCTACAAGAGCACGACCCAAAGTGTTAGATTCCTCTTACACCACAGCCATTTGTTAAAGATTACAATTTATTATTAGTTAAAGAATGACAGCATACTTTTTTTTTATCCATTTATAGTGTTGTGGAATGCCGGTGAAACCAGTTAGTTCTCGTTATCAGTTATGTTATAGCAGTTATAAACAGTCGCTTCCTCACCTGCCTCTCTTTTCGCTCTCTGTCTAGAAGTTAATAAGGCAAATAAAACCCTGCAGCTGTACTGAGAAACCACAAAGCGTAATCTTCTCTGGTACAGTTACAGCTTTAATTCTGACTGTTAAAAGCGCTGAGACTGGAGACTACGTCCATAAATATTCATGTGCCATATAAGCCCCTGTGTAAGTTGTTACTATAGAAACGATAATGTCTTAGGACATGCACATTAATATAAACCTTTAGACCAATCAGATTTGAGAATTCAGCAGCACTGTGTCATAAAACCTGAACACGTGACAGTCTTTGTAGTAAAATCTAATCACTAAAATGTGATAGGACTGCAATATTTACTTCTGTAAGTCAAACCTTTATGAGTTAATGCCCTGTAAAACCCCGTCCCCTGTGTAGGAAGCTGTCCTGTGATGTGAAAGTTACATCATCAGGACAACATTTCAGCCACTGAACACCATTCCACATGTTACTGAAACCTCACTGCTGCTCCGTGAACTCAAAACACGTTCCCAAGTCAGAAATATATATTTACATGAATAGTGCTCTGTCTATTATTCCAATTCACCTAAACCGAATATTTAATGTTGTATTGCTTAGTTCTAAGTGTCTCTAGAGCTGTGATAGAGCAAAAAATTCATGTCTTTGTGTTGCCTAAGGCCTGAATAAAATCAGCTCTGGTCTAGCATAGTTTCAGACTCGAGTCTCAGATGCTGCACTGTGGTCCTGGCTAATGGTAATACTGTCACCTAGTGGTCATTTAGAAGGTTTATTTTTCTAATTAAGGCACAAAAAGGTTTGTTTGTTGCACTGGCTGTAACATGAACTCTGGTTTTAGATTACCGATGGCACAATACCACTTTTTCTTTTCTGATACCAATACCCAAACCTTAAGTATCAGCCGATACCAATGGCCATTCAGTGCTGATTTTTTAAAAAACTACTAAGCTTTTTTTAACCGAAGCACTTCACAATTAAAAGCTTTCACACAAAAAATACTTACACTGTAAAAATAGTATACATGTAAATATGATATACTAACAAGAGAAAACCACTCAAGTCTCTTTATATGTATGCATGTAAACATTTCCAGTTCCAAAAATAAATAACTTTTCCAAATCCATTTGGAGACTTTGCCATTTGTACAGGATCCGATGTTCAATATGTTTTCTCCAATATCCGAGCTACTATTAAATATAAATATACTACTAAAAATATAAATATATTTTTATTTTTTATACAGGTAGTGAGTATCGGATCGGTGCCATCTCTAGTTTATATTAATGTGCTCGTTCTAATACGTTATCGTTTCTTTAGCAACAGCTCATCAACAAGACATGTATCATGGATGCTCCACATACTCTAAGCCTCATAATGAACAGAGTTGAAAAAAAAAAGTGGTGTCATTGTTTAACAAAAAAAAAACAAAAAAAACAATCATTGATTTGGTGGAGTTTTTGTTAGGAGACATTTATGTAACATTTATAGAAGGAGTCTCCAGTGTCAGCGCTTTGTAACAGTCACCGTGCTTTGTAGAGTTTCTCAGCACAGGCAAGTGCTCAGGACAGAGGGGTTTATGCTTTCTGGTTTGTCGTAACCTGACGAGCTGCGTATTCGTTACGCTTGAGTTATTCATTAACTTCAAGAGCAAGAAAACAAGAAAGACTAGTGAGGGAAAGACTGTTTATAGCTGCTATAACGTAAGCAGTAACAGGAACATACAACATTAAATGTAACTATAAACTGTTAAAAAGCTTGTGTTATGTGTTATTAATTGATAAATTAAAAATGGCAAATTGCTTTGTTATAAGAGGAATAAAAGCCTTTGCACATTGTATATTTTCACTTTATATGACAATAATAAACTCCCTATCACTCCACTCTGGATTATTTTCGCATAACAGCATGGCCCATTGTGTGTTATTCCTGACTTACGGTATACAATCTGTAGAACTGATATTACAGTGTATCAGTGTATATAAAATCTAATATTTTTAATTACAAAAAAAAAAAAAAGACCAGGTGACGTTGTTCCACTCTAACTCTCCAAGTCCAAACAAACTATCCAGTTTCAGTTTCCACTGTAGCCTCAGATTCCTGTTCTTGGTTTAACGTGTTGTGCATTCTGAGATGCTTTTCTGCTCACCTCGGCTGTTAAGAGTGGTTAATTGAGTTACTGTAGCCTTCCTGTCAGCTCCACCCATTCTCCTCTGACCTCTGTCATCAACAAAGTGTTTCCAACCACAATACTGTGTGAACTCTAGTGACTGTTGTGTGTGTGTGTGTGTGTGTGTGTGTGTGTGTGAAAATCTCAGCAGATCAGCAGTTTCTGAACTACTCAGAGCAGCAATAACTATGCCACAGTCAAGGTCATTGAGGTCACTGAGTTTTTTCCCCCATTCTGATGTTTGATGTGAACACTACCTGAAGCTCTTGACCTGAATTTGCATAATTTAACATACTGCGCTGCTGCTACATGATTATCTGATGCACTTTATGTATAAATTTATGTAGTCCCTTGTATTTCTGTGGTGTTCTGTGTTTGTCTTATGTAGCACCTTGGTCCTGGAGAAACGTTGTTTCGTTTCACTATGTGCTAACTGACTGTATATGGTTGAAGTGACACTAAACTCCACTTGACTTGACTTGAGTAACTGCATGAATGTGCAGGTGTTCCTAATAAAAGGATGGTGAGTGTGTATTACAGATAAAATATAGTGATAAAACTTTAATACAAATTACAACATACTGTATATACACCTATACACTGTATATATAAGTTCTTTATGTACAAGAGTTTAGATAAATAAATAAATAAATATATATATAATAAATATATACATTGTGAGTGTGTGTGTGTGTGTGTGTGTGTATATATATATACACACACACATATATACACATACACACACATATATATTCAAAAGGAAAATATAGGATTAAATATAGTTTTCTATTTTAATTTATTTGGATTTTTTAAGTTCTTAAGTTTTTTTCATGTTTTTATAATAAATTGTAATAATTATACATTTTTAGATTTTTTTTAAGTAAAATATCTTTCATGACAGTAAAAAAAACAGATGAAATTCATTACAAGTGACTAAAAATCCACAAATATACTTTTTTTTTTTCAGTTTCCCAAATTTGAATTTTGCAAATGCACCCCTAGGGTGAGCCAAAGCACTGTTCATGTCCGATCCATGAACCAAACAAACAAACAAAAAAAAAAAGCAAAACACATTCTCATGAAAATTCAACCCAGGCCCTCGATTAAAAAAAAAGAAAAAGAAAAAGAATCAGTGACATGAGAGTCCATCTGCTGCATCACACATGCGCTGTGTGTGTTTTTTATTATCTTTTTTTTTTTTATTATTTTTTGCAGATAATTGTGCATCAATGCCTGAAAACATCCGGTGGAGATTTTATTTATGACCCATGCAGAGGATATGCATATATTATTACTGCCTGTGTGTGTGGCCGCGCGCACGCGTGTTTCGCATTTCCCACTTATTATTGTGCGATAAATTTGCACGTGCAATTAAAACGCATGATTTGCATTTGCAAATTTTTTTCTTTCTTTTTTTTCTTTTTTTCTCCCCCACCGTCTGCATGATGGCGGACGAGTAAAAGCGCGTGCACTCCGCCTCCTGCTCCTCCTCCTCCCCCCAGAACCGACCATGGAGCCCGTGTTTTTTTTTTTTTTTTTTTTTTGCGCATGCGCATTCCTGCAAAAGAAACCAAAGCGCAAAAAGGAGGGAGGAGGAGGAGGAGGAGGAGGGGGGAAACGGTCGATTCATTTTGAAAAATTTCTCGCATTGGAAAAAAAAAATTGCGCTTCCGTCATCCTGAGTGGGAGGGAGGATCCTTCTGCTCTGCACTGCCCTGGAAAGGGGGAAAATATTCTGTTTGACCCGCATCGGTTTTCTGGGAGGTAACGAAGGCGGCGCGTGCTGCTTTGCTCGCTTTCCCCCCCTTTTTTTTTTTTTCCCAAATTAGAAATCATTTTAGAATTTTTTTTCCTGTGCAGGCCGCGCGCGCGCTTTACTCCCCTCTAATTTGCGCAACCGGATTTGGGAAAACCGATGCTTTCCGGGGTAAGATCAACTTCTTTTCTCAATCCAGTGCTCAGTGTGTTGCTGTGTTGTGTTAATTTTTAAAGCGAGCAAGGAAGCGTTTCTTCTTTTTCTTGTTTTTCTCCATAAAATGAACTTTCTTAGGAATTCTCACTTCATGCAATCTGGCGATTTTTTTTTTTTAGCTCGCGCCTATAATCGACGATTATAAGTTGGCGAAATTTTTTCAGGGAATGCATATCAGGGGAAAAAAAAGGAAAGGGGAAAAAAAAGCTGTGATGGTAGGGGGAAACCGAAAACCCCCTAAAGAGCAGCAGCGGCCATATTTGGCGATTTTTTTCCCAATGAATTGTGCTTTTATTCGGCGATTAAATGCGCGCGCGTGCTGTCGGATCAGTAATCGATGATCTTGATTTCCTGCACGCGCCTCTGTTTTAACGCGTGTCGGATGTTTCTCGAGGTGAAAAGCGGGCTTTGTATTTGCGGATTCTTTTTAAACAGTCTTGAATGTCGTTTTCGTTTTTGTTGCAAAATTAGCGCCCCCTGTGGTCAAATTCTTGAGAAATTAAAGAAATTACGATTAATTCTGATTGCATTTCGCATCAGGATTTTTTTCTCTTTTTTTTTCTTTCTTTTTTTGTGTTTTTGTTTTTTTTTGTTTTTGCTCTCGCGCTTTTTTATTCATTTTTTTTTTCCGGCGACACTGTTTAACGACATTGTGTTTAATTTGTATCCTCAAGGGAAAGAGCAGTGCACGGCTCCAGCGTCCTTTCACTGATTTATTATACATTTCCTCCTCATACTCATGCCTTATTTTGTGCACTTTTTAAAAGCGACCTTATGCAAAAGTATTTTATATCATTTTGTTTCCTAATATAAACTGCTCGCGCTGCTCGTGCTGCACGGTTTCTGCTTTCTCTCTTTCTGTTCACGGTTGCATTGATTTATTATATTTTTTTCCCCCTCTCGCCTGCACACATTATAAAAATCAATCAGACTTGTCAGCATGTTGCAAGTGGATGTCATGCACGTGCATGTGTGTGTGTGTGTGTGTCTGTTTCTAGTGAGTTTTGTGTCATGCACATGATGAAGTGCGTGCATTTTCATTCTTTCAGTAAGACATGAACCGTGAAGTATTTCACAAGTTTACTGGTCAAATCTTTAAAAAAAATAAAAATAAAAATCCCAAGCCTTAAACACTTGGAGTCAAAAAAAAAAAAGGTCAAATTTTGATTATTCAAGTAGGTTTCTCTTCTAGTAGCATGTCTGTGCTGGATAAACTGAGATGCTACTGTTCTAAATATTTCATATTGTGTTAAACTGATTAGCTTTGAATATAACACTGCTGCATGCACCATGCATGTCCATGCAGATATCCGGCATTAAAGATATTCCCTTAAATTTGCTCGGTTTCTCGGCTCTGAAAATTCTTTTAAGGTAGCTGTATAATTCATCCATCAGCTATGAGTGGCACTTTTAGACAAAACTTCATGTTCTCAACCCGTCAAGACTAGATTTCTGAAGCTTAGATTTGAGATGGAAGCCATTTTATTCTTAATTTAATCTTAATTTTACATGTTTCATGCAATAATTAATGATGTGATCACAGAGACATGCTCTGAATGCTAATGTTGGATTAGTCTGTCTCCTGCGCGGCGTGACTTATAAAATATCTCCTTTCGTGTCCTAAGCCACTTGCTTTTCAAGTAATGGAAAACGGTTTTGCCTTCAAACAGTGGAAAAAGAAATTGTTAAAAAAAAAAAAGAAAAGAAAAGAAAAGTCAAAGGATGAAAAGGAAAGTATGCGTTTTTTCCCCCACCAAATGATCATTCAAGTGATCGCATGTGAGAGGTCTGCTGCTTTGGCCCACTGATTTTTACGTTATCTTTCTTTTCTTTTTTCTTTAAGCAGTGTTATGAAGCTGGTTTCTATCCAAGTAATATTTTGCAAAAAAAAAAAAAAAGTTTTAGTAGTTTGAAATGTTCGATGACGTAGGCAGTTAAAACGCCATTCATCCACGTTAATACCACTTGCAGAAAAGTCATACACACTTCACGTGTGAATTTGCAAGTTATTTTTTCACGTGACCTTTCTATCTGTAGTGTATGTGTCAGGTTCTCATACGCTATAGTGCTGCTTTATTTTTTTCCCCCCACACGCTTCATTTATTTTCCTATGTTAATTTATCACATATTTTTCGCATGGTGTCACATGTTTAATCGAGTTCACATCGAGCTGATTTCAGGGTGTAACATGTTGAACTGCACCTTCACCTGCATGTCACATGTGAAGTGAATGTGATCTTTCCCTAAAGGAATGTACATGTTGATGTGTCTACAGTGGAAACATTTTTAAATGTAAAATATAATATTTCTTAGTGTAATTCTAGAAAATAGCTTGACATTTATTTAATGGGAAATTGCCGCATATTTTATTAAAACTGCAGACTTTAAAAAAAAAAAAAAAATTTATGATCAGTCACCTTCATCTTGTGGGTGTTGTTCACCGTGGCAATTTGCTGAGGCGTAAAAATGATGATAAGCTAGCCGATATTTATGCAGATCCAATCTATAGATTCTGTCTGTTATGTTTTGGTCGCCCACGTTAGGTGGTTAGGAAAGAACAAAAGGCAGAAAGTTTGCAAAATGTATCAACATCATGATGGGAATGTGGAACGCAAAGCAAAATGTATGCAAGGCTGCTGTAGGAAGTAGAGTTATTACATACAGCGTTATTACACAAAACGTCTTTTTAAAGGAAAAGTGTGCAAACGTTTTTGCACATTTTCATTTTATCACTTGTGTTTTGTGCATAAAGTCTGGAAAACTTGATAGTGTGGACATTTTTTGCTGGTTCAGATTTGACCTTCACATTTATGCTTCCCCTTCTGCTTTTGTTTCCGGAATTTTGTCTGAACTGAAACTGGAGCTGTACATGAACAGATTTTTAGGAAATTCGATGGAAAGTGGTATGGTGGGCATGTACCGATATAAATTTTCTTTTCTTTCTAATATTTTTTTTTTTATCATGGTTTATAATATTGGTACAATTTTTAAAAGCTGAATAATTTCTCAGTCGCTGTGAAGAAATATTGAGTAATGGGGTGGTGTGATGGAGTATTGTTACTCTCCCCACCCTCTCTTTTGTCTCTCTCGAAATTAATAAGACCAAAAAAACCCAACCAGAAACTGATAAACCACGAAGTGTAAACTCCCCTGTCCTGAAGATGTCAGAAATCTTCACGTTACATCTTCATCTCTGTTTGTTACGACGCACCGACTTGGAGACTCCTTCCAAAAATATTAAATGAACATCTCCTTACAGAAAAGATCATATCGACGATTACACACGTTTTAAAATGGAATGAGCGCATTAAAAAAAAAACAGCAGTTATAGAAAATTAACATTTCCTGACCAATCAGAATCGAGCATTTAACAGCGCTGTAGTATAACATGATTTGATGTTTATCATGTAACTGATGTTTGTTAGTGAATCTACGGTTCATTATGACTCGTTGCTCTTTATTTTGTCTCGATGACCTTCTGTCATGACCCTGCACGCAGTTCCAAATTGTTGACACAACTTTGTGTTCATCTGTTGCCTTTTTTTTTTGTCCTTTTTATGTTGCCCTCATGCTCTATAGCTGCAGGATAAATATCATCAACCCTTTGACTTTCAACCTCGAAAAACACGTTTAAATAAAGTTATCGTTACAGTATGTTTAAGGCAAAACAAATATGAAGCTAAAGGGGAAGGTACAAATCTGTGGCAAAAGTTCAGAAGGTCGAATCCTTACATATTCAAGATTTAAGTTTATGAGACTTGGAACGCAACTACAAATAAGAAATCAAGAAACTAGAGTAAAAACACACTGAGCCTAATCACGTCTACTAACATTGCACGTGAACGTCACAGTATACAGCTGCGCAACCTTGCGAATAAAATTTGAAGAGAAATAAAAAGAATATTTCTTATAGAATAAGAGTGCGATCGGGCTTAGCAGTGTTACTTGAGGGATTTCGTATATTCCCACAATGAATTTAATTTGCATATGGTTTATTGCATAACCATATGTTGAAAAAAGCAATAGAATGCTTTGTAAAAATTACATACACCAGCACCTGAGTAACTAGAAGTGAAGTAATACATGGGACTATAAACACATACAGTAGTATTTCATAAAAATCTGCAAAAGCTGTCGTAAATACAGTGTAGATATAAAGCAAAAACGCAGCGGTGAGACTACATTTAAATTAACTTCATGCCGTCTCTTTTTGAGTATAAACAACTAATTAGATGTTGAAATAATTTATTTTAAATCAATTCTAGTAAGAGTCATTTAAATGTACCCAATTTGTTAGTTTAAATATTTTGATTTTCTAAGGAATGTTGAATCTAGTAAATACTAATTTTTATTTTTTTGATGAAAAACCTTCATACAGCAGTGTTATTTTTGCTCAAAGTGGCCATTTCCCAAATGAAAGCAGACTTCTGTATGCTAAGTAAGTGTAAATAAGCAATCCTGAGGCAGAGTTACCCCAACATTGATATTTTCCAAGAACCGCATGCCCCCAAGTGTTTTGTTCCTCTTTTACCACAACAATTTACCAACTATTACTTTTTTTATTTCCTGAAGAACTTGTCGTACTCTTTGTCCATTTATAGTAACTTTTAATGTAGTGGAATGCCCATGGAGCATGTTAGTTCCTGTTCTCAATTATGATAAAGAAGCTATAAACAGCTGTTCCCTCACCAGCTTTTTTTTTCTCTCTCTGGAAGTAAATATGATGGAAAAAATGAGAAAGTACAACATATAAACTCTTACATCCCATGTAGGGAAATGTACTGTGTGTTTGTATGTGTATAATGTACTGTGTGTGTGTGTGTGTGTGTGTGTGTGTGTGTGTGTGTATGTTTGGTTGTCCCTCTTGAAGAACCCATGAAGGTTCTGGATAGAACCCTACAACAGAGTTTTTCCCTATTAGAATGGGTTTCAAGTAGAATTGTAGCACAAGGATGCATGTTGTAGTAATCGTGTAAAAATAGTTATTTTCAAGAAAGAAAGGAGGGAAAATTTCACACACTGATGCTTCAGGTTTGCAGAAAATGTAATTTTAATCTTTGTGAAAAGGTACAGCGATATGCTAAAAATATGGTTCTGGTTTGCAAGATTATCATGCCATGCATTTTATCATAGAAAAATATTGATAAAAGTTGATCTTGAACACTTTACCCACACTGCTTAAGTGTTCAGCAAAAATGCTGGTCTGATGCTGGTATTATTATTATTTTTTTTTTAAACTTGTAGCCGTATCTGTGATGGAAACTGCCAAGTCAGCTAATCCAGGCTTGCTTTTCCAAGAGCAACGCTGTGCATTTGCACGTTTGTGTTGGATAAAATCAAACCCACATGATCGTACATCATTGTGGTGACCTCTCTGCTTCAGCGCCCCCCCCCCCCCCCCCACCCCCAATCTCAGAGTATCGTTTTCTCAGTTAGTGTTACTTCAATAACTTTTATTTCAAATATTTTGCATTAGAATGTTAGCATTTTTAGTCCATTTTTCGAAAACTTTGCCACAATGGAATGCGAAAACAATTTAAAAAAAAAAAAAAAAAGTGCACTGGGTGTCTGACTCATTTATATTATTTGTCAATTTCTTTTGACAACGTGAACGAGTACACTTTCTTCCTACACTATACAAAGCAGTCAAATGTAATTAAATTTTTTTTTTTGGATACACGTACTTACAAACTGTATACAGTTAGGTCCGGAAGTATCTGGACAATGACAGAGTTTTTGTGATTTTGCCTTTATACACGTATAATAGATTTGAAATAAAACAATCAAGATGTGATCGAAGTGTAGACTTGCAGCTTTATTTTAAGAGGTTCCACAAAAATATGGCATTTACCATTTAGGAATTACGGCCATTTTCAGCAAAGTGCCTCCATTTTCAGGGGCTCAAAGGTATTTGGACAAAGTGACATAACTGTAAATATAACCATAATTTTAATACTTGGATGAAAATCCTTTGCAGTCAATGACTGCCTGAAGTCAGGAGCCCATGTTCTCAAAACTAAAATTCTGAGTTTCCTCCCTGGAGATGCTTTGCCAGGCCTTCACTGCAGCCACCTTCAGTTGCTGCTTGTTTGTGGGTCTTTCTGCCTTCAGTCTTATCTTCAGTAAGTGAAAAGCAGCTCTATTGGGTTGAGATCAGGCGACTGACTTGGCCATTGAAGAATATTCCATATCTTTGCCTTCAAAAAGTCTTGAGTTGCTTTCGCAGTATGTTTAGGGTCGTTATCCACCTGCACTGTGAAGCGGCGTCCTATCAGTTTTGTAGCATTTGGCTGAATGTGAGCAGAGAGTATAGCCCTATACACCTCAGAATTCATCCTACTACTTCTGTCAGCAGTCACATCATCAATAAACACCAGTGAGCCCGTTCCACTGGCAGCCATACATGCCCATGCCATAACACTGCCTCCACCATGTTTGACACATGATGTGGTATACTTTGGATCATGAGCTGTTCCTTTCTTTCACCATACTTTTCTCTTCCCATCATTCTGGTACAAGTTAGTCTTGGTTTCATCAGTCCAAAGAATCTTATTCCAGAACATGGGAGGCTTTTTTAGATGTTTTCTGGCAAAGTCTAATATGGCTTTCCTGTTCTTGAATGTTACCAGTGGTTTGCACCTTGTTGTAAACCCTCTGTATTTATATTCATGAAGGCGTCGCTTGATTGTAAATTTTGACAAATATACGCCTACCTTCTCCAGAGTATTCTTGACTTTTGTTGATGTTGTGAAGGGGTTTTTCTTCACCAAGGAAAGGATTCTGTGATCATCCACTTTAGTTGTCTTCCGTGGTCTTCCAGGCCTTTCGATGTTGTTGAGCTCACCAGTGCTTTCTTTCTTTTTAAGAATGTACCCAACTGTTGATTTGGCCACACCTAAGGTGTTTGCTATCTCTCTTATAGATTTAGGTTGTTTTTTCAGCCTAATGAGGGCCTCCTTCACTTGCATTGAGATCTCCTTGGACTTCATATTGGTAGCTCCAGTCGAACAGCTGCCAAATGCCAACTCAATACCTGATATCAACTCCAGACCTTTTATCTGCTTCATTTGTCTCAAAGTAATGAGGGAATGGACCGCAGCTGGTCAATTAACTTACTGTCAGTCAATTGTCCAAATACCTTTGAGCACATCTTGATTGTTTTATTTCAGATCCATTCTGGTGGTGTATAAAGGCAAAATCACAAAACCTGTCACTGTCCAAATACTTCTGGACCTAAGTGTGTGTGTGTGTGTGTGTGTGTGTGTGTATATATATTTCACACACACACACACACACACACACAGTTCTTCTGGAGACTTTGACTGTCGACTCGCTTCTTATTTCTGCAGCAAAACCCAGCAGCCTTCATTATGTTTTTTTTTTTTTTTTTGTGCGAAAAGTGTCTCTTATGTAATCTGCTGCTTTCTTTACTGACATACAAGCATTTTTCTGGAACATTTAATTTTGTGCTGGAAAACTAATGTTTGGAATCTAAAATGTTTTTGTACTGAATCAATAATGTAGAAGTCAGAAAATAAAAATCTATAACAAAGTTTGTACTTAAAAAAAAAAAGTGTGCCTAAGACTTTTGCACAGTACTGTGTGATATATATATATATATAGGGCAGTATCTGTTAGTCACACTACAACATAACAAATGTTTTTGTCCACTCTGGAAAGCGGATTTGGAAAAAGGTTTTTACAATATCTAGCCTTGCAAATGCCATACTTCATTATCAAAAAAACTGCATCACTTATACATGTAGTCTGGTTATCAGCCACTATCTCTGCCACTTATGAAGGCACATTATGCAGCATACACGCAAAGCTATGTTTCTTGAGTCAGAGCTTTGAGCAAAGCCTATTATGATTGGCTGGATTGAAAATTCACATCTGATTGGCTAAAGAGAACGTCCTTTTGAAGAAAAACACTAATTTGCGACTTGGAGCCTGGCAGGAAAGTCTCAATATAGGCACACACAAATCCAAAGCGATATACACACGTGATGATTTGCAAATTCAGATTCCGATTGAACAATTAATGAATAAATGTAAAAACATTCCGAAATTTACAAACACACTTGTGTATTTATGAGTTGTGTGTTGCATTTGTGAATCGTACTTTGTGAACGTAAATTTTCTGTTGTAAATCGTATTTTGTGAATATGAATTAGTTTATGAATGTGTGGCTTGCTGTTTGCGAATATATTCGCTTTCTTTGTGAATGTGATTTAGCGTCCGGATTCGTGATTCAGATTTTATAAATGTATTCATTTTGAGACTTTTCTGGCTCCATACATTTGTGTGGATGGAAAGGCAGCACGGATAAGAAAAGCTATATTTTTAAATTTAGCCGTGTTTATGTGGACTAGGCCTTAATTGACATTGGGTTAATTACAGTTGGTCATTGTGTAATCAGACATTTACCTCACAACTGACATTTTCAATATACGGATTAACAATGCATTCTTGTCAGTTACCATCTACCTGCTACATTTTTTTTATCCAATCAAATTCCTTAGTCCAGTGGTTCTCGTAGCTTTTGTGCCTGGCTGTGGCTCTCTAAAAATTTTGCAACCCTCTCCTTCTGGACTCACCGTAACTCGCGCTACAGTAATGGCTGCAGAGGTGTGACTGCACTGAAAACCCTTTGTGTAGTCCGTTACTGTTGTAAACGTCACATTGCTACCTCTGCAGCCGTTTGTAGTTCATGTGAACTTTAACGTTATCGTATACGACAGTGATCCAACACACGTAACGTTATGATTGCTGATCGTAGCTAATTTTTGCTAAGCAGAGCTTCATGTTGTTGTGCTAGTTAGATTTGAGTTTTTTTTTTTTTGTTTTTTTTTGGGCTTGGTGCACTCGCATCTGCTCTCAGTTTCATCTTATAACGACAACGTGATAAATCCTGACAGTGTAATGGTGCTTTCGCTTATGTAAGGGTGCTTTCAAATATGCTGTTTTTAGTCCGTTTGAATCACACTCTGGTGCAATTTCATCTTTAATGCGACTCGTTTGTGGAGGTGAGAACACTGCATTCGCACTCGGGTGCGGACCAGGACCATCTCAGTGTACATTTCCAGCTGAACTCTAGTGTCGTTTGTTTGCTGTGAGCAAAAATACACAGCGTGAACCAAACATGCTGTGTGTTTTGGTTTATGAGTGACATTTTTCCGTAGTTAAAATGAACTGAAAGGGTGGAGCGAAGTTCTGTGGAAATGTGATTTTGTTTTGGAGATTTGGACTGATGATAAAAAAAAGAAATCTCTATAATTATCTAGTAATATACCGAGCAAGGCGCTGTGTTCTGTGCTCGGGGTGATTATGATTTCTGTACGCAATTAGTAAAGGTTTGTTTACTTTTTTCGTTGTATTTCTGACCAATGATTTAAGCAGTTTTTTTGTGTGTCTCCACTTGTACGTGCTGCTCAGCCAATTTTTTTTTTTTCCCTCTCCCCCCAGTTCCATTATTCATGTGCAGTGAGAATACAAACCAGACGAAACAGCAAACAAACCAAAAGTTTACATTTGGCTCTGATCCAGACTCAGCAACTGGACTAAAGATGCAAAGATACTTCACTTTAATCGCACGTACGTACAGGCATGTAACTGCTGTGAGAGCGGCATTGTTCACATACCTGATTGCATATCTTATGTACATTTACGTGCATTTTATGTACAGGATTAAAAATGTCAGAGCAAAACATCCCTGTCCATCTGCTTTCCAAGTGGAGCTGTAATGTTTTGTGATTTCCTGCACAGCGATGTTAAAAACACTGACGAGCTTTTGCTTTAAAACCTTCTGCTGTCGATGTGGTTGTCGTCATGATCTGTATCTCAAATCAAAAACCCTCACTGTACGTTCAAAAACATTCATTTGCTAATTTAAATAATCCATAAGACAGACCTTTCGGTAGGTTTAAGAGGGTTTCGAAAGTCAAACCGTAATAGAAAAAATGTGTTAGTACTCAATAATGGTCTAGAATAGTAGGTAAGTATGACACGCTGATTCGAGACACGATGCTAGTTTGCTTATTCAGCTGGGGACGCAATGTCACACGGTGCAATGCTGACCCCACTATTTCCGCTGGTCATGTCATTACTTTCTGAGAACACGCCAAATGAACACAGGACACACAGCGGCCATCTTGCGTATACGTAGCTAACAGCAAGAATCAGTCAGCCATAACGTGGTGTTTTTAAATGGTCATATGATACCATAAAACTGTGAGATTTTTAGATTGGTTTATCATACTGCTTTCTTGCTCCACTATACAAAGCAGTATAGAATTAAAATACCTAATAGTGAAAACAGCATTTCTATAAGTTCAGATTTCTTGGAATTGTTGAGGTTACACAACAATCCTACTTCAGCAATAATGCAAAAACTTCCTGATTTATTCCATTTATACTTACAGCTTGGAAAGCAGATTTGAAAAGATGTGCTTTCAGTGGCTGAAAACGTTGCTTTAGTGTAGCTGGAAAGGCAAAGTGGATAAGAACAGAGACTTTTTTTTTTTTTTTTTTTAAACTGTGTTAGCATGGAACTGTTTTACACCATTATAGCACAAGTATATTAAACCATATCATTATTTCAATCTTCAGATATTCACCAGTTTACTGTCTGCTTATAGCAGCTAATTACCGAGTACAGCATGTTGTTTTTTTTCTGCACTTCCCTTTTTCTGTTTTGAATTTCTGTGCTGTTTTCCTGCCTGCTGTCTCTGACCTAAGAATAGAATTTTCATAGAAATATTCAAAACATTTCCTCCCACCAGTCTGGCTCCACTCCGCTGTACGTTTTCAAGAATAAATTCTGTAATTTTCCGAGTGAAGTTTACCGAGCTGGCCTGTAATTTTCCACCGCGTTCAAATATCAGGAGTGAACCTGCATGGCTAATTTTTACCCCCTTTGTTTTCAGGTCTCACTCTTAGCGATTGGGGGAAAAAGAGAGAGAAAGAGGGAGGGAGAGGAAAAGGGGACGAGTGTGAAGCGAGCTGAAAGCTCCGGACTCCACAAGGTACACACTCACTCTCTCACTGCTTATGAATGTTCATGCGTTCAGAGCTATTCAAAGCACGTTTAATAAATTGTTTTTAGCAGGCTTTCCTGGATTTTATGAGTGTGTGGGTGCAGGAGTATTGTCATACTGATAATAAATTGTCACGTCACCTCACTGACCCTTTTTGCTGAAAAAAGCGGCGACACAAATGCTGACTGTCGAAACACAAACGCGGTTTTAGTTAGAATTCAACAGTTTTTGTTTATCATCTTGTAATACTGGTCTATGCGCTTATAATCTGAAACAGTTTAAACAGAAAGATGTAAAATTTATTGATATAATAGTCACTTAAACAAGGATAATCTGAAAATGAAAAAAAAAATCCTAAACACTTCATTAATTAACAGCTAATTTAAATTTAATTTTAGTTGTAGAATTTTGTAAATATATATATATATAATGAATAAAATTCTCTTTTTCTTTTGTAGGTTTTTTTTAAAATTTTTTTTTATTTTTTTTTTTTACTTTTTTCAAAATGCAATAATATTAACAAGTATTAACATGCTCCAACAGGTTTTATTTTAGTTTTATTATATTTAAATTTTTTCCTGAAAGGATTTTAAAAATAAAAATAACATTATCTAAAAAGAGTTTGACTTAGCGAAGTAAATGCAAATTTTTTTTAGATTAGCAGGTTCATTACATTAAATTGTAACAGTCTCATTTGGCTAGTTTTGCATTCGGATAGTTTTTAATTTTGTATTCATTTGATATTTGTCAAAAAATGTTTTGTGTATTTGGGAGGGAAAAACATGTTTACAGTTTAAGCCGTTTTGCAGAAAAATCAGTGGGGGAGAAACAGATGAATGCTGAACCCGTTCATCCATCCATTTTCTGTACAGCCTATCCTCCACAGGGTCGTGGGAAGCCTAGAGCCAGGGAACTCGGGGCACAAGGAAGGGGCACACCCTGCAGGGCACAATCTCACACACACACACACACACACACACGCACCCATTCACACACTATGTACACTTTAGACAATTTATCAGCCTACAACACATGTCTATGGACTGGTGGAAGAAACTGAAGTACCCGGAGGAAACCCCGGAAGCACAGGGAGAACATGCAAACTCCACACACACAGGGCGGAGGCGCGAGGCAAATTTGCTAACCACTAAGCCACCTCGCCCCGAGGCTGTTAGGATTATGATGTTAAATTGCAAGGAAATATCTAACCGATGAAATTATTGTTTCAGAAGAAACCGACAAATCTCCTGAATTTTTTTTTTTAGCTAGGATTTCTTTTAACTCTTTTTTTTTTTTATTTTTTTTTTATTTTTTTTTACGAGGACCATACGTGGTTGCGGTGACTGCAGGATAGCTGGAATGGCCCACTGCCTCATCAGATTCTTATTAAATCGTTTCATTTTTCATTTCATTTCAGATGGGATTGGATGAAACTACACAAGCTCATTAATTACTCAATTATTAGGGGGAAAATATTGTAGAAAATATAGATATGAAGCAAATAACACATTGTAGATTCTGGAATAAAACTGTTGTCTGATTTAAAAAAAAAAATATATATATATATATATATATTGTCCTGAAAATTGTATTTCTCATGTTTGTTTATGAGGCTGGGAAATTGATCATGTGACCATTTGTCCGGTAGTTACCTCTGACTTTTTAAAAAAATTTTTTTATTTTATTTATTTATTTTTTTTAAATACTTTGACGGCTTCCTTGTAATTTGCAGCTCACTTGTTTTAACTTGCACCCTGTAATTCCCTGAGAAATGGCCGAATCTCGTTTGTGTTAAGTTCCTTGTTTGCTGAAATTAAACAAAGGTGGAGAAGCAGGAAGAAATTACGTGGTTGTGGGGGAAACACCATGAGGTTACGGATATTTGGCTCAGGAATTTTTTGAGATTGTATCCAGAGTGGAGGAAAGATTAAGTGGCCCGTTACGACACGCTGTTATTGACCTGAAAAAGCAG
>CM041001.1:2484712-2508904 GCA_022985145.1 Pangasius djambal | reverse complement strand
TTATTTACCTGGAAGGTGGGATAAAGTCAAACTTACACAGCGGGTTTTAATGAACTGAAGTCAGCATTTTCTCCAGAGAGCCTCACGGTGGTTGAAAAAAATCATGCTGGTTGCTTTGAGTTTGTAGTTCGAGTTAGATTTTTTTTTTCCTCAATAAAATAAAAAGCATATCATATATTAAAATGATCAAAAAGCAAAAGATTTTTTGAAAAAAAAATAAAAATCATGAACACTCGAGTCAGTGTTTCTGATGATTTAGGACACAATGAGTTAAAGATTTAGCATCATTTCCTCCTGTGGGAAAAAGAGATGTCTGTAATGCTTGCTAGATTAAAAAAAAAGGAATACGGTTGATTCAGTTGCTCTGCAGAATTTCTGCTCCTTTTTCCATTAATCTTATATTTTTGTGTATATATTCAGTGAAATTTAAATATTTATATTTTGTCTCTATTTTCCCTGCAGATGCTACAAGCCCCATGGTGGCCAGCGCCTTCCCTACATCTCAGAGTAAGTATGCACTTTGGAATTTTTGTTCTCCTTCAGCATGTTGATAATTACGTCCTCATTACATCATTAATCCCGTCTCTTATCCATGGATGAATCATTGCATGGCTGAAACCCATCTTTATCCTGGCACAAAGCAGCCTGATAGTGACCTACATCTGTGTTAGCATTAGCATCATTATGTTCTAAGAGCGACACGGTGGACCTTGTGTTTTTAGAGGCCTACACATGTGGATCCTGCGGCATTCAGTTCCAGTTCTACAGCAACCTCATGGAGCACATGCAGTCACACGCTGGTGAGTCTCCGCCCCCTCACCTCCTCAAGCACCTCGGCATGCTCGCACACGATCAGCGTTCTAGCCTTTCTTTCATAGACTTCTGATTACTTACTGTAAATGTTGATATAGTTCATTTGCATGCACTTTTTACTGTCTAATGAGTGACATGACACTAATGTGGCATGTTGTAACTGGATGACATCGCCTAGAGGAATTTCCTACAAGTGTGTCATATTGCATGGCTCGTCACGGCCGACGTCAACTCATTTTTCACCTGTGGTCATTTAACTAGGTTTTTTTTTGTTGTTTGTTTTTTTTAAATTTCCTTTCGTTTTCCTTCCTATTCCAGGAATTCATGTGTGCTTTCCACATGATCATAAATTCTCAGCATGATGTTTTTGTTTTGTTTTCTGACGAACTGTAGACCAGCGTTTCTCAATCCTGGTCCATTGCCCTGCACATTTTCTCATTTTTCCAGCTCTCAACTTTCCTGATTCAACTCTGTGGCTTGCATACGTGACCCACACACACACACACCTTCCCCTTGAACTTTTTCCGCATTTTAAAGTGTTACAACCTGGAACTGAATTGCACGCATTTGAGATCACGTTAGGGGTGGGTGATATGAGAGAAATCTCGTACCACGAGACTTATAGGCATTTTTATGATGCATGATATGTGAAGGCTTTTTTTAATGATACGCAGTACGTGTGTCATGATATATATAGGTATAGTTTTGCAAACCAACTGCAGTCAAAACGGTAGTGCTGAATTAAAAAAAAAAATCTGGCATTATTTATCATGATATTGACATTACGTCATCATATTGCTCAGCCCTAGACTATACATCATGAATCTACCCAAAATGGCCCATAATATCACACTGGAGGGATTAAATCAGTATAATTTGCAATTAAAAAAAAAAAACATACGTTGTTGCAAAAGTATTCACCCCGTTAGTCGATTTGTGTGTAATTAAAGTGTCACGTGATCTCTATGTACATGCTCCTGAGTCATTTAGAGAACATACCTAAACAAATGAAAAAGTATATGAAACATCAAAGAAATTAATGATTAAAAGCTGAATTTGAAGCTAGGTTCATGTACAGGCAGAGTCGGTCAAAGCAGAGCATATAAATGTGGCAGCAAGTAGCACTCAGTATGGCAACTGTATTACATAAGACCCGCCCCTCCAGTAAAAAGAGCCAATCACCTTGCTGGTTTAAGGTGTCTGGCCTATCAGATTCTTATACTGACGTATATACAGAAACAGGAGGCTTTGCTCTGTTAGTTATTGATAAACACGCATGTTCAGTAGCCGAAGTAATCTGACAAAATGTTTTTTAAATGCATTTTGTCATCTGTCATATCTAGATATGATCTAATATCTGTATATCCGTGCGATATTTTAAATACAGTTTTACATTTTTGTACATGTCAGACTTATCATATGGTATTTTTTTGCTGTTAAATAATTTTTTGGAAATAGTTCAGCATTTTACAAACTGATTCACTCAGTTGTTTAGTAATCAAACTGATGGATAAATCAGAATAATATTGCTGAGGCCAATCAGAATGAAAAATTTCTTCATTCAAAATAAGTGGATAATACATCTAACAGGAATTTAGAAACGAGCATTTCAGGGCTCCGATTATTTTCACATTCTGGATATGTGGAATGCTTTCTGTTGAGACTGCAAACTAAAACTTGGCACTGGAATAAAGTGGATGTGTGGTGAATGTTCATCTTTTCACTAACTTATTTGGAAAAATGGAATGTATTTTCAGAAATTCTCCTCTTTATTGTATATAGAGTACCAGAGAACAGTTATAAAAACCCAAATTATTTCGTTATTTTATTGAAGTGATTTGAGTATTAAATCCAGTGTTTCGTAATGCTAAACTAACTGGAGTCTGTAGATGTGACAAAATAATAAATACCTGATTATGTGGGCGTAATTCAGACATTTTACTTTGGATGGTCTGTGTGGTATTAAATATTACTCACATGGTTTATTTCACACCATATCAGCCAAATGCGTGTGTTTTCTCAAGAGTGGAAAAGAGTAAAATTGGCTGTGGGGTTAATCCATGTATTCTAGTGATCTGCTCACTCTGTTTGACATAAATAAATGTCAGTATTCACAGTCAAACATTTCCATAAAACCGTGCAATGCATAATGTGCGTTATTTGTGATGTTACAGCTGATAATGAGAATCACACTAAAGAGGACTCGGCTAAAGCATGCCCGGCCCCTGCACCTTCTCAGGAGCAGACGTGGAAATCGCCTCAGCCTGCCCAGAGGAACCACCTCCCATCTTCATACCGTGAGTGCAAATCCTCCATCACGGTCTCGTCCATCTCTATTTAATACCCATCAGTATCTAAAGTATAAATATAGATTGTTGGATGTTGTCTAATTTTAAACCCTTTCTTCTAAAATTCATGCATTTACAGTAAATTTACTTTAATGCACATTCATTTTGAGGCTGTTTTTAGGAAAATTCTCAGTACCAAAACAAACTTTCTGCACAAAAATCTTTGTGTGTGCCAGACTCCAATGGACATCTTCCTTTTTTTTTTAATAGATAGATTTGAAATCACCTGGATTCATACAAAAGTTCTGAATTGTGTAAATCTTGTATGTTATGATGTTAAGAATATAGCTATACATTGGTCAGAAATGTTTTTTCTATAATTTTAGTCATCAGCATTTATTGTTTTATACCTGAATGTTGTATATAAACATGTTGGAAGATTTTTCTATATTTATTTCAGGTATAATGTTTTCGTAAAACACTATGTAACACAATTTTTTTTGTTCCTCGGTAGTAAGTGTTATTTTCTAATTGCTTATGCCTCAAAAGTATAGAAAATGTCAGGAAAAAACAACATATGTATTTATATTCGAGTTCTACGAAAAAGACAACAAACGATTTAGTGAATTTTTTGGAGATTGCCTATTATATTGTAAATCACTTTCTCAAAGCAGTCCCCCAAATGTAGTCTTCCATCATGTTCTTGTTGTATTGTCCTTGGTAAGGATATTCAAAGTCCAGTGTATCCTGGTGGAAGCTCTGGCCTTGCTCCACCGAGTACACTGACATGTTCTCCTTGAATTTATAATGATGAGCATCAAGGATATGGACTTTGAGAAACTTCCTGCAGCCCACTGTACCATAGTTCTTCACCAGAGTCTCAACCAAGCTCCACATAGTTTTTGCCTTTGTGATTGCCGAGGAAGTCCAGAATCACTGTGACAAAGCTCCTTCCTAGTGAGCTTCTTGGGGAATTCCTTGCACTCCAGGATCTTCTTCATCTGTGGTCCGATGAAGACACAAGCTTTGACTTTTGCCTCAGACAGCTTAGGAAAGAAGTCTTAAAGGTATTTGAAGGCTGCTGACTCCTTATCTAGAGCTGTGAAAGTTTGTTTCATAAGGCCTTATTTGATGTGCAGTGGTGGCCCCAGCACCTTCCGGGGAACAACCAATGGCTCCCACTTGAGGATTTTCCTCCCCACAGCAAACTCGGTCCGATGTGGTCCTGCATTTGATAGTGCACCTTGGTGTCCCTGCTGTCCCAAAGACAAAGATGACAGGGAAACCTGTTAAAACCACCTTGGAGACCCATCAGGAATGCCACCATTTTGGAGTCTCTGATGGCCTTCCAGCCTTACTCATCATACTTCAAGGCATTCAGCAGTGTCTTGACGCTTTTTTAATCCTCTTTGAGGTCAGAAAAGACAACATATTTTGAAATATACTCATTTTTTCTAAATTTGTGTGTTCACAATGTGAACAAAGACACAATTTGACCTGTTTTCTCAATGAAAATAGGTAAACTGTCAAAATACCAATATCCTCTTCACAAAAGCATAGGGTAGTAATAGCCATTTTCCATACTTTGCGGTATAAGCAATTAGGAGATAACACTACCCAGGGCTAAAAAAAACCCATATATTACATAGTGTAACATTCAATAATTAAATATTATAATTTAAAAAATAATAATAATCATCTAAATAAAACATCTAAAGAATCTGGTTTAAAATTGCAGTACTCAGTTTGAGATTTCACTTCCAACTTCATGAACCTGTAGATAAAATGTGAAAATATTTAATAAGGATTCAGATATGCAGGACCATTTTTATGAAATTAGTTTTTCAGCTAATTGTGTCCACCCAGTTTGAGTATGCTGGGCCAAACATACAGCTCTTATTTGTCCCTGAACTCATTTTTCCATGTTATCAATTTAGATTGCAATCTTAAAAATTAGCTTTTGGCTTCCTTTTTAAATTTTTTTTATTATTAATTTATTTATGTTTAAAATTTGTCCAGTTCAATCCAATTATAAAACTAAATCCTATCAGCTAAGCTATGGTAAGCCCTGAACTAACTATGCTGCCAAAATTATTCAGGCTGAACTTTTATGGGAGCCCAGGGATATTTCATAACAGAGTATGTTATTTCACTCGAGTCAGTCCTACAGCTGTTGAGACAGTGAATGCAGGAGGAGTTTTTCAAGATCAAACCATGGACTGAGATTCGACACCTTTTGATAAGAGAGAAAAATCATCACTGAATACCCAAACTAATATCTAATAATCTTAGTTTTCCAGTGTAGACTTTACAAAAAAAACAAACAAACAAAAAAAAAAAACTAATAATGTTTAAAAGCTTTGGCACACCCCTGTGCACACCAGGCTGTTGGATGTAGCCATACTTGTTTTTATAGTGTGTCTTGGATGATTTAGCACCAGTTCTGGTGATTGAGCATGCTGAATTGGCATCATAGGCTAATGGTGCTTTTCAGTGTAGCGAATCACCAGTGTAGCAGAAGAGAAAGAGAAACAAGCAAAACAAGGAGAAGAGAAATGGAAAAATGGAAATACGCCAAGCAAGCAAAAGACACTCAAAAGGGAACTCACACTGTGTCTCATCTTTCAACCACTCAACACTTCTTAACGTTAGCTGGCTTTTTTTTTTTTTAGCAAGAATAGGCAGAGATTCTTCAAACAGATTTACAGTGGCATCGAATTTGTAACTCGGGCCGTTATTTTATTTGTTCATTTGTACATCTTCAAGAAGTGCTTTATCCTGGTCAGAGTCGCTGGGTTTGGAGCCTATCCCTGGAACGCTGGGCGTGAATTGAGAATACCAGTTCATTATAGGGGCACCATGGACACGCTGATTCACACCTCAGATCAATTTAGCATAGCCAGGTTTTTTAGATGTGGAAGGAAACTGGACAACCCGGAGTAAACCCAAACGCGCACAGAGAGAACAGATCACCAGACCACCATGCTGCCCAGAAACTAGGAACAAATTGTCATAAGTAGTATTTCACTATAGGTACTGGTACTTGTATCCATGGGGTTTGTTATTGTCTTCTTCTCAAATTGCTTGCCATCTTCTGTAAAAGGTTGCACATATCAAAGTCGAACGTGGTTATTCCTACTTATTCAGCATTGGGTTGGTGTGTTGTGGCCTAAAAAAAACTATTCTAGGCATCAAAAAAATAAGTCATTCAGTCCATTTAATTTTTTTTGTGCCAGTTAAAATATCTACTCATATTCACAGAGTAATAGCATTATAGGATTTGGATTTTTAGCATCTAGTGAGAATAATAATATCCCCACAAACACTAATTTTGTCTTACTGTGTTAGTTTCAAAAGCACCTGGCAAGTGCATTATCGCTTTCTCATTTTTCTCAAACCTAGAAATAATACCATAATACTCCAGACAGTCATAAACTGATCGAAACTAGTGTGTTGGGACATGAAATGTGTGTTAGGACATGACACACAATCCTTTGCTGAAACGACTGTGTGGATTTAGGAATGCGAGCCAAATCAAAATGGAAAGGATCAGATATCGTCAAGGGCTTTACATAAACCCTTTACTTTTTTCCCCTGCCTGGAAAAATAAACATTGGGCTTGTCACAAGAATTGATCTGTCCAAACAGAACTTTCTTTTAACTTGTTGCCTCTTCTTTCTGTGTTTTATTGCAGAGAACAGATTGCTTCCGGAGAAGGAGCGTCAGCAGGTGGCTGAGCGCTTGTTGCGCATGATGTGTACCGATTTGGGTCTACTTGGTGTACTCAGCAGCAAGGACTTCCTCAAGCTGGCCCAAACTCTAGTGGACACAGGCTCCCGCCATGGTGCTTATTCCATCCGCGATGCTCTTGGAGACATGAGCACTTTAGCCCTGAAGCAGCTTCCCCGCATGTACAACCAGGTCAAAGTGAAAGTCACCTGTGCGCTCGGATCAAACTCCTCTTTAGGCATTGCTGTGACCTGCCATTCACAGACTATCGGTCCGGATTCCTGCTATGTGCTAACGGCGTATCAGGTCGAGGGGGTCCGGCTTCGACGTTATGTGCTAGGAATTAAAGAGGCTTCTATAAGGGAGGGTCCAGAGCATGTCCATCACTGGGTCCAGAACGTCCTTTCTGAATTCGTCATGTCAGAAATTCGCACAGTCTATGTCACAGAGCCACGTTTGTCACTGTTACCTAGTTGCGGCAGGTCTAGCCTTAGCTTGCGGTGTGCGGGATGCTCTCTGTCAGCCACTATTCAGGCCGTTCTTGGGCGACGTAGCCTTCAGGCCCGGGGCCTGCATGAACTTGGAGAACTTCTGGCAACATGCCGCGACATTGCTGGAAGTAGTAGCTTTAATCGAGACAGCAAGGCCACAGACGAGTCTCCACCACCACCTTGCTGGGATTTGACCGCTGAGGCATTGCTCAAGGTCCATGAGAACTTCGAGGCCATATGTGAAGTGTATGGCCGCTGCAAAAGCACAGCACCACTTCTGCAAGGTCTCAACAAGCACCTTCTCAGCACACTAGCCTCCCTGCTGGCACCATTGCGCCTGGCAGCTCAGGAGCTGGGGGGTGATCGTTGGCCCACCCTTCAGCAGGTGCTGCCCTCCTACCTTCGCCTGGAGAAGCTTTTTACCTCCAAGGCTGGAGAGGCAGGTGCTGGCAGCAAGCTCTGCCACTACTTCCTGGAAGCACTAAAGGAAAACTTCAAGGTTGAGCGAGTCCACCAAGTGGCTATGATCCTGGACCCACAGCTCAAGCTCCGACCAGTCCCTGGATACCAGCATGAGGAGATTATTTCCAGGGTGTGTGACATGGCTGCCAGCATGAAGGAACCAGCAAGCGGAGGCCCATCTGGGATCTCAGGAGATGAGAGGGACAGCGACGGGCCAGCTGGTCCCAAGCGAGGACGCATGGATTGCGGGATAGACAGGCCATCTTGCGCTGCCGAGGATCCACAGGTCCGGAAGGAACTGTTCCAGTACCTGGGCGAACCGCTCTTCCAAGCCACAGGGGATCTCTTCCAGTACTGGAGCTCAGTCATGGACAGATATCCTAAGTTGTCCCGGTTGGCTTTGTGGCTCCTGGCAGTGCCCGCCATGGGTGTCCGCAGCGAATGCATCAGCATCTGCGAGCAGACCTTCGCCCTAAAGAGGAAGCGGGAGGTCACAGCCGAGGAAATGAACAAACTCGTCTTCCTCAAGTGCAATTTTGCCTGAGGTAGAGCAAGGCCACCAGCCAGCACTACTGACTCTTTGTGAAAGACACACTAAAGTATTTAGTATCTAGGCGCTGGTCTAGGTTTACTTTGTAGCTTCTTTATGTCATTGGTTAGAACTCTTATTCTGGAGCGAAAACCTATTTCTGGATCAACGTCTATGAACGACGTGCAGTTAAGGAGTTCTTTTTGTGGACGACTGCTGTGGAGCAATACGTTATCGAGCAGATATCACCTACACACACCTCAAACCTCAACTTTCTACTGCCCTTGGTAACCTAGCAGCGAAAAAGATAAGCCCTAAAACGTGGATATAAACTTTTGTTGTCAATGCTTGAATCATCTAAACCAAAACATGGACACACTGTATGCATCATCTTATTTTTTCCTTTTTCTTTTTCAATTGGTTTCCTTTTTTCCCCCCCACTTAGACTGCTAGACTGTTTGTCCCTGTTACCTTTTTCCTGCCTGAATTGTCCATTTTTTTCCCCCTGAGCTGCCAAAAGATCATTAATCTACTTTGCTTTTCTTGCTGTACAAATGACCTCTTAGTTATCAGGTCTTGAAAATGATTTCAGGTAACCTATGTGCATTTCTTATTTCAGTGTTTCTAAATGAGAGTTCTTCACTGGGTGCTCACTTCCACTTGTTTGACTAAATAATTTGGTGTTTTTAATATATGCTTCTTAAAATCCATATTTTTAATGGTCTGTTCTGATAGAAGACGCCATGTATTGCACAGTTTGAATCTACATATGCATGAGGAATCAAATATTCAAATTTTATTCTAAATGCATCACACTCTCGTCGCAGTTGGTGCATTCAGCCCCCTTCCGAGCACAGCAGGGTCTAACCTATAGAGCTGCAACCTGCTCTGAAGATCATGTACATGAATTCATCATCGCCATCTACATGATCTTGATTATCTTGGCTGTGAGACTGTGTTGTTGGACACAGAATAGTTTATATTCAGAAGCACATGTACCATGTAATCATTTTTGCAGCACTGGTCCAGACGGCTCCAATATGTAAATGAGCCTTATACGCAATTCCAAAATGGTTCATCTTGTACTAAATTTCCTTCCTGATTTCAGACAGTTCTGATGGGTTCTGTGCGTTTGTGGAGTCACAGCACACATGATCCAAACAATGCAAAGCCAATTTGAAACCATCTGAAGCTATATTCACATAGAGATGGCTTGAGGAAAATATTCTATAATAAAGGGTTCTTCAGTTTTTTCCCTTTTGGAGAAACCCTTAATGGTTTTGTGTAGAACTCTAAAACATAGGATCCAAGTAGAAAAATTTTGGAAAACTGTAACCATTACCCATGCAAAAAAAAAAAAAACAACCCTTAAAGAACCCTTTGTTAAAGAGTGCATAGTGCAGATCATGGAAAATGGTTGGACTCTTGAGCAAGACCTGAAACTACTGTACTGGATACTGCTTTAGGTAAATACACTACATTAAAACAAACTCTTTTGTCCTGACTTTGTGTGGTGGTCTGGAAAACACTGCATATGATGAAATTCTGATGTTTTTACTATATATATATATATATATATATATAGTTTTGGAAAAAAAAAAAGTTTTGTTTCTGTTTTGCATGTAAGCATTTTAAAATTTGGATTCCACCAGAAGTGAAAAGAGAAAAATTTGCTTTTAAAGGTTTCATTCCAACTGTGGTGCAGGAGCATTATGGACACTTTAACAGCCGATATCCGATTACAAACTGAATTGTTTAGACTCGTGTTCATATGGCTTCGGCACACGTCTATCCAACAACTCGATCAAAGCGTAAAATTCACTGTGTGAGGAAATCACATTTAGCTAGCCAGGTTTTAGACATTTTTAGGCAGACTGTTATTACCAGCATGTTTGATAAACATGATCTTTGCAGGTAGACACAAAGGCATGGTTAGAAAATAGACTTAAAAAACATTTCCATGTTGTTTTGGTTAAATACATTTTTTCTTGAAGGTACCAAAGTATGTTATAGGCAAAACAAACAAAAGGAATTTAGTCAAAACATGACATTAGCTCTCAGCCACAACAATATCTGAGTGGTTTTCCCAGACCGCCATGCAAATACAAACAGAACTGGCACTTTTTCGTCACAATATGGCTGTCTAGGGTGTTTAAACATCCTTATATAGTCCTAATTGAAATTGCTAACTGAATATCAGAGGACTATAAATGGTATGCATCAACGTTTGTGTGTATCAACACACTCATGCTTCTTTAGGGAAAGATTTGTATTATTATTATTATTATTATTTTATTTTATTTTATTTTTTTGCCATTTATAAAGTCTTAGGAATCTGTATTCTGGGATGTCCATTGTGTTAAAAAGCCAAACAGGCAGAACAAGGAAGCTCGTTTCAGTTCAGTATGAATAGGTTTGGAATATAGGGCAGCTGCATTAGTTCTGGACGCAGCCTCCGTATTTTTAAAAGTTAATTGTTCTGTCTTTAATGCACTGGATTTCTAAAAACCAAATGGAAAATAGTGTGATTAGTTTCTATAATTTTTTGGAATCAAACAGAATCAGAGAGCTTATTAAAAAAAACACCTTCCCAACTGTTTGTCATGGCCAGGCTTGATCATTTCTTTGTCTTGTACTTCCTTGTACAGTCTAGTTTCAAAGCGTAGAGCTGTTCTGAAGATGTACGGACATCTTGGATGTTTGTTTGTTTGTATGTGTCGCTTGGATAAAGTTTCTCCAAGATCATAAAGCTAGAATCAAGCTGGAGGATGATTATTCCTGTTGTTCTTTTTTTTTATTTAATTTTTTTTTTATATATATAGCCACAAGAGGGTGCCGTTAAGCTCCTGCTTTTGGTGGGAGTGACCAAGCTCCTTACCTCCTTTTGTATACACAACTTTGATAATAGAGTTCATCAGAATTCAGAAATCGGTACTGTTTTTATTTTCTGCTTTTATGCATCCAGGGAAGAACGAATTTGTTTAGACTGCCAAGGAAGTATCAGATTGTTCTCATCAGCATACTCACAGTTGCAATATTTAAATAAAAACAAATGTACTCTTATTTTAGGGACCCACTATGTTTTTTTCCTTTCTGCTAAGTGCAAAAAGAAACAGATGGTTGCTTTTTAGTTCGTTTCATTTTATTTTAGTAGTTTTTTTATGATTGTGTATGACTTGTTTGAACAGTAGGTCTAATTTATACTTTTTTAGCAGCACTATTTTTATATCTATATATATGGTTAATGATAGAACTTTAACTCATTACTGATTCTCAGTAGTACACCAAGCGCTGTGCAGCATCCTCAGAATCTATCATGTACTGTGTGAAAATAAAACGTACTGAAACAGGGATTTTGTCTTAGTTTCTTTTTCTGTCTTTGTTGTGTCCTAGTCCTGGATATTTATAATGAGCATTGCTGTGTGTGTGTGTGTGTGTGTGTGTGTGTGTGAGGGACCATCATGCATCTGCTTTTAATATGCAGTTACAATTCTTACATAATCAATTATTAATGTTGATCGGGATTATTTGAGGTGATCAAAAATAATTATTCCTTTCCATATTCTGTAAAAATTTAGATAATTGGTAACCACAGTGTTCGTTCTCAATAGTTATAATCAAACTCCTGCATTATATTTTAATCATTATTATATCACAGCACTATTGTATTCTCGATTCTGATTGGTCTGTAGGTGTTGATTCATTTTTGTACAGCAGCAGCTAACAGCATATACAGGGACTTGAGGTGGTAACAGTAACTCCAGTTCATAACGCCACCTCATCGTTGATTATTGTCCTATAACAGCACACTGCTTTACTTCAGGGCCAAAGTAATTATCTCTTATCTATTAACTAATTATTTTCTGAAACACCACAATATTTAGGTGGCACATTATAGCCTTTTTGTAAAGATTTATGTCCCGGTCCTGTTGATCTCTAAGACACATCATTTCAAAAATCTGTCATGCGATGCTCTTGGTGCCAGGAATACTGTAAATGTATCTAAAATTTTACTGCCAGTTATGTTTTTATGAATATCTTTTTTCTTTTTTTTTTCTTTTATTTTTTAGGGCAGCTCATGACCCGAAGGTTCTTTGTTCAAGGACATTTGTTGTTTCCAATTCCAAATTAAGGTATTTATTTATTTATTGGTTTGTTAGTTTGTGTATATTTTAGTTTTTTTTAACATGTATTTTGGGGCAGCAGTAACCCGGTCATTTGGGCACTGTGCTAGTGACCATCAGATTCTTTGTTCAGGTAGGCTCTTGGTTGTGTTTTGTTATTTCATTTATTCATTCATCCATTTCAGGGCCTCATGGTAGAGTAGTCATCTGGCTCCTGGGCTAGTGACCAAAGGTTGTTTGAACAATGCTCTGAATCCCTCACTTGCATGCCCTGTGCTTGAATTGGATTCAGCTTCACTTATAGGCCATTTCTTACTATAAAACATCTGCCAAAAGTCACATAATATTTGTGTAACTCAGCGAACTGCACTATAAGAAGCTCTTTGCTATTGCTGCAAAAAGGACACTAGGGGGCAGCAGAGGACATATTTTTATGTTTTGCTTCCTGCGTCCCTATTTTAGGTGAACCTCTGGGAAAACCCTTAAAGGTTCTGTGTAGGTGCTTACAACAGTAGAGCCGTCAACCAGAAGAACATTTTATGCAAAATATTAAATATTACACTATTCAAATTATGCGAATGTATTTTTGCTCGAATACTTCCTGTGACTCTTATCAATCCTGTCAATTGTATTCAGTAAATTAATTAAGTAAGGAATTAAACACTGGCTGTTGTGGTGTTATTGGAAAATAATCAATATCAAGGTGATGTGATGAAAGTTATTGTTACCACCTCAAAGTTGACTGTTTTTTATTCCTTTTACACCACAGCAGTTTGCCAATTTTTTTTATTAATAAAAGAATGATTCTTTTGTATTTTTTTTATCCATTTATAGTTACATTTAATGTTGTAGAATGTCCTTGAAACAAAGTAGTTCCTGTTATTGCGTTATAACAGCTATGAAGTTTGTCATGTTACAGTAAAACCACAGGAAAAGGAGTTTATGCTTTTTGAAGACTCCCCCATGTCAGAAAACGTAAAGTTACAACTGACACTGGAGACTCCTTCAGAAAACTTCATATCAGCACTTAAATACGTTTTTTTAAAATGAATTTATATACAAACCATGCAAGTCTGTGTAAGTTGTTACAATAGAAATGGTAACACATTAGAACGAACACCTTAATATAAACCTGTGATTTTAAAATACAGCCAAAACTGCTCAGAGCTGCTGTTATAAATTAATCAACACCATCTGACCAATAAGAACTGAGAATTCAACATTACTGTTGTTTAAAGACCTTTATTTGATCTTTTAGTTGATGTTTTGTTGCATTCCATCTTGTTTCCCTTTTTAACTGCGATCCTTGCACAATGACATCATGACTGCAAGAGGCAGCCAAAAATCTCTCAGCATGATCTCTTTAACACACTGAGAGAGGGAGAGAGAAAGGATGATGCTGTCCAACCACCTTCAGGCAGCTCACAAGCTCAAAAGCAGGAGTGCTGCGAAAGTTATCTCAATTATTCCCCCATCGCAGGTCAGAGAGGAAATGATTTCGTCAAAGATCGAACAGTTTATGGCCTTGGGCAATAATGTTGGAATGTAATCCACATTGCGACGTCCTTGGTTTTGGCCCATGGTTCGTGGAGACACTGTTGGTCTGGAGTTATTGGTTCATAAATAACTTATCAATTATGTTTTCGTAATAATTCACAAGCCCATCACTGAAGCAGTAAATCACGAGCCAGGCGTCTGCACTTATAATGAATGCGTCGTAAAAATCTATTTATGACATACTAATGAAGCTCTCATAAGGAAGTAAGAAAGCTGATGTTAATTAAAGTTTCTTGATTTACAGTGTGGTTTGATTTGTGCAGCCTTTATGCCTCCTCAGTTTAAGGGAGGAAGTGTGTGTGTGCGTGTTTGTGAGAAAGAGAGACTATCTGGATGAAAACTTTTTAGCCAGGATCATTTTTGGCGCTTTGCCACGTGGTGTAATGTTTCTGTCTCCTGTGCATTCAAGACTTTTAAACAATTCACAGGCTTTTTAATCTTTCTTTATACCACACTGCTGTTAAATTCTCAAATCAGAAGGTGTTGATTAATTATCTGTTACTGACAATAGTTCCAGCTGTAATTCAAATTCACAGCTTTATATTAATGTCTTTGTTCTAATATGTCATTGTTTCTGTAGTAACAGCTCATTCATGGGCACTAGTATGGTGGAAGATCCACAGGATCTACATCTAATAATAAACATGTTATATAATGAAGGGAAAAAAAGATACTCGTTAAAGTTTTCTGTTAGGAGACGTTTATTTAACAGTTATGGAAGGAGTCTCCGGTGTCAGCGCTTTGTAACTTCAAGTCTTCCGACATCTTCACGACAGAGGAATTTGCACTTTGCGGTTTCTCTGTAACATGGTGGTGTTATGGTGGTTCAGCCACTTAAATTAAAGAAATACTCCAACATCTTTCAGCCTAATCTCTAGGCAATGTATCAGCAAAGTAGATCTAGGTAAAAATATCACCATGTTTCCCTGTACTGAAAAAATAACAGAAAATCTGTTTACTTAAAATGTACTTATAATGGAAATCTAAGGGCGTTTGCTGATTTCCGTTGATATACAATATGTTTTGAACATGTAAACGTACAGTATGATGCAAATTCAAAACAAAAAGGATGTGAAAGACAGTCAAAACTTATTCAATCTTTCAACACTGGAACAGTAGATTAAATAGTAGTTCCAGGTACTTTTCAGTACTTTCCAGTTGTTTTGTCTTATCCATGACTATGTTGATAAGCACAAATTCTTCCCTTTGAAAAAGCAGTCCTGTCTGTGAAAGCATCTTCACGAAGATGCAAAAATGCATTGATTTATGAAATTCAACAAGTTTCATGAAAAGTGAAAACTTTCATGTTTCAAACTGGCTTCAATGCTTTGTTGTTGTTCTTTTCTCATGTTGAAATTTTTGTGTGATTCCCAATAGGCTATTACTGCAGTACATAAGGATGAGATAATGGAGATTACAAAATGGGAGAGTATTTCTTTCAGGTTAAGAGCTGGTCATCGGAAGGTTGTAGGTTCAAATTCTAGGGATGTCAGAGAGCTAATATATTCTCTATCATTTATAAAGCTCTTTGGAAAAACATCATCTACTAAATGAGTAAATGCAGATCGTCAAGCGTGAGCGATTTTAACATGAACCAAAAAAAAAAAAGCATGCCCTGTTTTCATCAGCTAATGCTGTTCATAAAGTCTAATTATTCGGAAGCTCTAGACCTCATTAGTCTGATGCAAATGAATGATTTCCATGCCATTTCTATGAACATAGGTTTGATGGCACAGTGGGTGCAAAAGTAAGTGTCTGATGATTACATTTACATTTATTAATGTGCCACTTTTATTGAAAGCGACTTCCAACTGAGGCAGAAATCCAGTCCAAGGAGCTGACAGTGCGATGAGGACAAGTTTCCACCGGATGACCAAAAACAAGTGCAAGGTAGTTGTAGTGTAGTGTGTTGCTACAATGAACTATGAGTCAAGTGGCATACACTGCTCATGTTTTTGAACAGAAATTCACCAAATTGTCATACACCTAACTACAAAATGCAAATCGTTGCAGTGCAGAGTACGTGGCAGATATGAGATCACGGTCATGACCCTCTCGCCTAACGTGAGTGTTGATGGCAGTGAGTCACAATGCAGGCTGAACGTGCTGTAATTGGACTTAATTGAGAGTTTTATTGCTTTAAACATGTGATGTCTGGGTCTTTTTATGGCCTCTTTCTCACACTCGCACACATTCAGCCTTAATTCAAACAAAGTTTTAATTTTGTCCCCACGCTCTACGCCTTCGACTGAAGGATGCGCATAATTTGCGACATATATCTTTTGCGACATTCATTGTTCATTCCTATTTCACATAGACAATGTAGCAGACTGGAGTGACGTGACTAGTTGAATTGTCAGCACATTACTACACTTCAGTCATGGATCCGGTGTCTCAGCCTTGCTAACTTGTCAGCAAGTCTTTGTTTTTATGGAGGCACGTCATCGTGACAGTACTCGACATGAGTCGACTAACGAGACCACTAATCACCTCCATACGGACGTGCCACGAATCGGTTAAAACCTGTGTTAAACTGCATCTAATTGCTTTTTTTATTGCTTAGTTCCATGTTCTATTATAACACCATTACAAGTATATAACATAAAAAATAACATCTAGTATAAACAGTAGGGGCAGAGTCTAATCCTAAGAACTGTTTTATTTCATCAGCTATTGGGAATTAATACAATTTTGTTGTTGATTCTACGAATTTTTTTATTAATACAAGGAAAACATATTTACTACACTATACTAAGCCTGTCAACATCAAGATTACAGTCAGCAGCATGTGTAACTGTAAAGAATGTGAAATAAAATGGTCACCTAATGGTCAGAATGTTTTTAAGTTTGCAACATAAACACACCTGATGTCAAATGGTGGAGTTAAAATGGCAGTGTGCATTATCTCATTGTGACTTGTTTATAACTCAAGGTTTCGATCTCGGGACTTGTCTTAAGATTTGCATATCTTTACTTTATCTTGGGACTTGTCTGTCTTGAACTGGGATTTGTCTTGAGAATTGTCTGTCTGTACCTAGGACATGTCTTGGGTCATTTCTTTGCCTTTGCGACTTGACTCAGTTCTTGTTTCTCCTTACTTGAGACATGAACAGCCACTTGTATGCCTTTACTTGTGACCGGTCTTTTTTTTGGGGGACTTGTCTGTCTCGGGTCTAGTCTGTCTTTAGTTGGCACATGTCTTGGGACTTGTCTGTCTTTTTTGGGACTCATCTTTCTTTAGTTGGAATTTGTCCCTGGACTTGTCTGAGATTTGCAGAAAGACTTGTATGTCTGTACCTGGGAAGTATCTCTTTCCTTGGATCTTGTCTGTCTTTACTTAGTAGTTGTCTCAGGACTTGTCTTTGGTCTTGTCTGACTAATTGAGACTTGGATCTAGGATCTTGTCTGTCTTGATCCATGTCTCTGGATTTGTCTGTCTTTACTTATGACTTGACTCAGTTCTTGTTGTCTTTACTTAAGATCTGACCAGCCACTTGTATGTCTTTACTTGGGAGTTTTCTCTTTTTTTGGAACTTGTCTGTCTTACTTAGTCTTGGGATATGACTTGATCTGGATCTTGTTTGTCTTTACTTAGGACCTGACCAGCCACTTGTCTTGGAACTTGGGACTTGTCTTGGGACATGCCTCTAGACTTGCTTGGTTCTTGTCTGTCTTTAATTGTGACTTGTCTGGAGACTTGTCCCTCTTTATCTGAGACCTGCCTTAGGAATTGTCTGTCTATGTGGTATTTGCCACAGGACTTTACTGTTTTTACTTGGGACTTGTCTCAGGACACTTTTAATTGTCAGCCCCTGCTATTTGACTTTTTTTTTTTTTTTTTTTAATAAATAAAATGAATCATATAACTTAACTATATCCTTAGTAGTAAGTCTATAAAGACCTGGTCTCCATTAATCTCAGTGCAAAACTACAGAACCACATGTTGGCAAACAAAACATCTTAGTAAATTGGCTACATTTGGTGCGAGGGGAAAAATTAGAATTTTCTTCAAACCATTCCCATAAAGGGCACATTCTAGTAAAAGAAAATATCCAGGATCTACAGATTGTTACACACAGCTCTCAAGCAGAGCTTACTTTTCACAGGGATTATCCTTCTAGCATCACTTCATGGGATGATCTATGATCCCTGAGTCGAAGAGCGTAAAACACATAACAAGGACATATATAATCCATTAATCCATCAAGTTAATCTGTCACTCTGGAGCAGATGAGATGTAAAAGCCGTCATGGTTTTGAAGATTTTCTGTGGGAAAAAGACCCAGAAAGAATGAGAGGGAAAAAAGAAGAAAGGAATAAAAACACATAGTAAGATGTTGACACACAGCGGAGCTGTTGAACATATACGCTTAAGCCGCGGTCGCTGTAGATGAGTGACAGACGGCGTGACCACACACAGCATTCCTTGCATGTTCAACACTGTTCCGGCCAACAGGCAATGAGCAAATGTCGAAAAAGCAAACACAGAGAAAGATCATTAGAGCTCAAGAGAAATAATCTCAACCATTTACAAGTGAACACACTCGGATGAAAATTCTTCAGATAATTACATACTTTTAGGATGAGGAGAAAAGGTGAAGACGTTTTCTTTTGCTAAACAAAAACAATTTCTACTGAATCATATAGAAGCCTTATTTGAATGTATGTGTCTCATTGGTTAGCATTTTAGCTGAAAATGAGATTGAGTTCAATTATGTCCTTTGGGTTGTCATCGTATGCCATAACTTTTTGAGATTTATTTCCTGTTTATTTCTTGCTAGTTTAACTGCTTACCGAAGGATGCAACTAAAAATGGGTCTTGTTAAATTTCTGTTATCTGCTATTTTTTTTTAACACAACTTGACTAATGTTAGCTAAATAATGTACATTAGGTAGAAAGATAACTAGCTACTGAAGACTAGCTAACTAGCAAGTTAGCTGCATATACTAGCAACAGAAGCTGTAATTCGCAAACACGAACATAATCTAGTTTATAAACACACTCTTGGTTCGAGAGTAGAAAGTTTGGTCCACCATTGTTTGTTATTTGGATGAATAAACAAATTTAACAGAAGCTATGTTAACATCCAAAACACTGCAAATTATGATTTGCAGCTGCACTACTGTCAGGGTTATAGAAAAACAATCAACAACTTTTGACCAATCAGACTTGAGAATACAAAAGCATGCACAAACCTATGGTTTAAGGAGAATGTGTGATTATTATATGGTGCTGATCTGGTATCCATAAGCTTCCCTTACTTCTTAGAAACATTAGCTTAAGGTTCTAGTACAAAAATCTCTAGTAATAAATTGTGATCAGTAATGTGTTTTATATAAAACTGTTTGGAAGTTTAATGCCTATAATGCTGATTACTACTCATTCTTATCTTTGACGTACCTCAGGTTCATTCAGAATTGTTGAAAACCCAAATCCTTTAGATAAAAGCATGATACATATAGAGAGTAAAATTGAATGATTATATTACACTGCGACAAAGGCAATGCTTCTTATTTTGAGCGCTTGACCTCAGTGTGTTTTACGATATTTAAAATAAATGAAAAAGGAAAACTTGCACATTAATAACAACCCAGTCTGCTGAAGTAGCCACAAATGTTGTCTGGCCCTCACAGGAAATTTAACACCGACGCCCACCACAGAGCGCAATTTGGCATCAAGAAACAGCTTCATCAGCGCTGGTGTAATTACACCATTAGAGATGTAAAGACCAGAATTTATCAAGCGCAGTTTGGCATCTGACCAAACACATACTTGCTCTCCAGGGCTTTTGAGTTTGAAGATATGGTTCAGGGGAAATTTTAATTTGCAAAAAAATTTTCCCTCCCCCTGAGTGTTGTCAATCAACCAAGACATTTAGTGTTTGAGGTCTGCTTAATTATGTTTTACATCGGAGCTACGAGGCTAATGTTGCTAACAAACGTCTATCTCATCTATAAGATGATGGGATCCATTTTGAGTCTGGTTCCATCTCAAGGGTTCTTTCTCATGTCATCTCAGTTGTTTTCTTTGCCACTGTCACCTCTGACTTGCTCAAAGCTACGTTGTAATAAATGGTTATATTATTATTTGCATGACTTCCAGTAATTCTGGTTGTTTAGCTACACTCTTCTCTCTGGGAGAACTCATACACGTTTTATGTAGAACCTACAAAAAAGTGTTTCTCTATCAGAAAGGGTTTCAAGCAGAACCCATTTAGGAGGCTAAATGCCTTAGCTGTCCGCCGAACCCCCAAAGAACCCTTCAAGAACCCTTTTTCTAACAGTTTACCGAGTAGCAAGACCAGTTTAGCTAAATTTCAAGTTCATAAATTCTACTTAGAACCCTTTCAGATATGAAAACACTTCATTGTAGGGTTTTGTGTAAAACCTTGAGGAGTTGCTTCTGAGGGACATCTGAAGAACACTTAAGGGATTACTTAAAGAGCCCTTTTAATTTTCCACTGAATCCT
This sequence comes from Pangasius djambal, assembly GCA_022985145.1. Taxonomy (NCBI): domain Eukaryota; kingdom Metazoa; phylum Chordata; class Actinopteri; order Siluriformes; family Pangasiidae; genus Pangasius; species Pangasius djambal. The sequence continues at coordinate 2,488,442 of CM041001.1, read as the reverse complement.
TAAAGAACCATTTAAGAACCCTTTTTTTCTCCAAGAATGTACATAATTCCAAGATAGCTAAATGTTGAATGCCTAACAGGTTCTAGAGATTAAATCAGAAAAGATTAAATAATTATCAATAATTTGGAGTTTGTTCTACACCCTTACCCCATTAATGCATACAGAAGAAAAGGGTTTACTGGATAATTAAGAAATCTTAGCTTCCAAACAAAAGGGTTGTACTTGGAGCCCTTTCTTACAGGAAAACTCTTTGTTGTAGGGTTCTACATTAGACCTTTAAGGTTTCTCCTAGAGGGTTAAATCTAGGAGAAACTTTAAAGAAACCTTTACATTTTAAACACCTCACAGGTTCTAGATACTAAGAAGAAAAACAATGATCCATAATTTGGAGTTTGTATTGCACACTATACACTCCTTAGGGAAACGAGTTCTTTAGTGTGTTTTTTTCTGATAATTAAGGGCTCTTTTGGGTTCTTATCTTCCAAAAAGGTTGTATTTGGACTCTTTCTGGTAGGGAAACATTTTGTTAGAAATAGAAATTTACTTTACCCCAGAGGGACAACTGAAGACCACTTAAGTACAGAGACACTGTAACTCAATTTTAAACATCTGACAGGTTCTAGGTATTAATAAGAAAAGAATGTCCAAGTGTTTAAATGTTGGAATTTTAGACTTCTGGGCAAAGCTTAGGTATAAACTGCTAAAGACAAGATTTAGGGTTAACTGTAGGTGCAAAAGACAGACCAAATTGGTGGATGTTTGTTTGTGACTAATACTGTAACTAATTTGCTGTTTGGTTTGGGAGTTTTTGCTACAGCAGAGCCTTAACCAGATTAACCTACAGTTACATCCACTCAGTTAAGCCGTTTTACGCTATGTGATTCCAGCGGTCTTTTACGATTATTACTTGTCACACTGTATGAGATGATCTCAGTAAGAATTCTGTAACAGACAGTGAGATAACACGTGTTCTTCACGTCAGCGTAAACGATGAAGATAGCTGCTATGTTCTGCTGTACTGGGCGCTCAGCGACACAGCACAGGTTTGTAGCTCTTCAACTGGAAAGTATAAAATTAGCTTCACATTGTCATAATAGTAAATAAACGCTATGAACAGTGTGTGGATGCTAATTAGCTAGCTACACACCTGGAAGCTGTAATTCTTCCTCTGTTTCTTTCCATGTCATGTCCTTTTTTTGTCCTGACATTATAGTGATGTTCTGTCTGCTGCCACAGTCGGCCATCTGTGATCAAGTCACATTAAATGTTCTGAGACCAGTGCTCTCAGCTCATGACCAAAGATCATCCTTTACGATGTGCGATCCTCTGCAACAGCTAAATCGGCCAAAATATCATACAGTGTAAAGCCAGCTTTTGTCATCTACTTTAAGAAATAGCATGGATGAAAAGAAACCCAGTCTGAATGTAGACAATGAGCCAAGGCATGTTTAGTGCTTTCCAAACAGAATATACTGGAAAGCGGGAATTTTTGTGGATGAACACGTAGTTTCAGTTTATAAATACAGACTCTCACTGCTATTTTTCAAAATAAGATGTAAATCCATTCACTCATTCATCTTAAGTGAGCACTTTATCCTGGTCAGGGTTGCAGTGGTTCTGGAGTCTATCCCGGGAACACTGGGCGCGAAGTGGGAATACACCCTGGATGGGACAATTACGGAAACTGATAATGTTAACCGAATGTAAAATTTTGGGAATGTACTTGGAAAAATGATAAATTGATAAATGATGATTGATTTTTTTTTTTTCCTCAAAAAAGGCCCACTCAGGAACGAAACCTCGAAAGTAGTGATCTCATGCTGCACCAAGACTCTTAAGACCACATCCGCAAATCCAAGGAATGAAGTACAAAAGGAAATATGTGGACTCGCCACTGCGACGTGACAAAGCCAGCCCCGGAACAAATATTTAACAGGGAGGTTTTATGACAAGCGACAATCCTCTGCTATTCGTTTACACCAAACAAGCGGAAAAGAAAAGATGCTGTCACATTCCTCACATTACCTCCCTCCATGTGGAGCACACGGGACTGGCCCTGCAGAAGGGGGAACGGCTCCAGGTGCAGAGGAAGTGAGCTTTTACATCAGCACGGATCAGTAAATTCCTTTTTTATTGCTCTTTATTGTTATAGGAAGTGGTGTGCAGGTAAGAGATGGCATGAGGAATGCATGAAATCCATTAAAATAAAATATAAGCCGAGTACAATATGGTGGGAGTTTCAGTGATGCAGCATGATTTCCTGAAATCTCCTGAAAGTTTATTGATGTTTCAAGGTGATGTGCAGACCAGTTCCTCAAACACATAAAATTCACTTTAAAAAATACCTGTTTTTTTTTTTTTTTTAATTTCACGTGGGATTTTTTTTTTTAAATGTATGATTTATTTATTTTTTCCCCTTTGATTTTTATTTTTTTTAGAAATAATTTATTTATATTCACATGTATTTTTGTTACACGTGATTCATTTATTTTTCACATGTGAGTTTTTTTCTACACGTCATTCATTTATTCTCACGTGATTTTTTTATGACGAATTTATTTTCACGTGATTTTTAGGCGCTATTCATTTTTTCACGTGATTCTTTTTTTTACACGTGGTTCCTTTTTTCCCCGTATGTAATAACTTTATTTATTTATTTTTTGTTCGTTTGTTTACAGATGATTCGTTTAATTTTACATATGATTTTTTTTTTTTTACACATTAGTCATTTATTTTCACACGTTAATTGTTCACATGTATGCAGGCCTATTTATCACGTGAAGTGTTTGAGTTCACGTGCAGTTTCAGGGTAAAACATGAAATGTTTTTCACATACCACTCACAATCATTGGCATATAAAACTGTCTCGGAGTGTTTTTGAATTTTTGAGGCCCTAAGCAAGAGTAGGATAAAAGAAATTGCTTAGGATCATATGCTAGTAAAAAGTAAACTTTAGCTTTACTTGCAAACATTCTCAGCTTTGCCTATGTCCCTTGGTGGCCCAAATCACTTGTTTGGTTTATTTGTCGTCTCGCTTCGGCCCTGAACTTCCCATGCGCTCCAAGAGCAGAAGTGAAATGTGCAAATAGTAGCCACTAGAGGGATACACGCGCATGCACACTCCCCCTGAGCGGTTCAGGAGGCAGGGGAAAAGTGCTCCTGCCTTCCCTGCTTTTTACCTGTGCGAGTCGACTTCCCCCCCGTTCAGCACACAAGAGGAGGAAGGACTGAAAAGCAGAAACTCCTCAGTCTTCAAAGCAAAGCAAAGCATCGCGCGCAACGCAACGCAACCTGCCCTTCCTTCCTTCCTGCATGTCTGTCTGTCTCTCAGTCGGTCTGTCAGTCAGTCTGTCTATCAGTCAGTCAGTCTGTCTGTCTGTCTGTCGGTCTGTCTGTCTCTCTGCATCCGAAAGCCCCAGTGAGGATCCCGCGATACTCCTGAACCGCTGCAGCGCGCCCTGACCTCATCGCTCGGCGCATCGCAACTTTCAAGCCCAAATGCAACTTTTAGGACTTTTATTCCCAATATGCAAGCTCTCGACTTTCTGACGCGCTTTTTGCACGCGTGCGGCATTTCTGACATCGTGTTGTGAGTGGGATAAAAAGCGCACAGGCGCACAGGCTGCTGGAGATAAATTCAGTGGGAGATGAGATGAGATGAGATGAGGGGGGCTTGATTCCGATTCCGAGCTCAACTCTGATTGATTACTTATTAGTCACCCCCCCCCCC
>CM041001.1:2452880-2484612 GCA_022985145.1 Pangasius djambal | reverse complement strand
GCACTGCCGAGCGCGCTGGCGAGCTCCGACCCGAACAGAAGACTCACTTTGGTAAGCATGAGGAGCATGGTGGCGGTTTATAGAGACTACTAATAAGAGCCGGTGCTTGGGTTTGTTCAGCCCGGACTCGGATCTTCGCCTTGACAGCTGGTGAGAGGAAGATCTAGAACTTGCGTTCGTCCTTGCACGTTTCCAAATCTTTTTTTATTTTTTCCTTTTTCTTTTCTTCTTCTTTTTTTTTCTTTTCTTTTCTTTTTTTTCTTTTTTTTTTTTTTTTTTTTTTTTTTTTTTTTTTTTTTTTTTTTTTTTTTTTTTTTTTTTTTTTTTTTTTTTTTTTTTTTTTTTTTTTGGACAAAAGCAAAGTAACAAAAACAATGAAAGTGTGGACTTTTCTGCCGTGGCTCCCTTGCCTCGTTATCCTAATCCTGTGCGTCGGGTCGGAGTGCGGCCCCGTGTGGAGGAAAGGCCGGTCCAAGCGCGAGCTCGTGAAGCTCCGGGAGGCTCGGGCGAGCGTGCCGGGCGCGTGCGCCACCCGCCTTCCACGCGGCAAACGTTCCGTGCCGGGGCTCGAGCGGCGTCTGCCCCGCCAGCGCCGGCGCGCCTCCGCGGCCGACGAGAGCGAGGACGCGTCCGTCTCCGCCGCATCTTCCGCGCACGGCCACGCTGTTTACTTTACAGGACGCGGAGACCAGCTGCGCCTCAGACCGGCGGAGGAAATCCCGAGGGGAAACTTTACGCTGGGGATGTGGGTGAAGCCCGAAGGAGGACAGCGCTCCCCTGCTGTGATTGCAGGTAGGTGACGTGATTTATTTTCACCACAATGAATCTCAGCGCAGAAAGACTTCAGCTGGGATCTTTCTCTCTCTCTCTCTCTCTCTCTCTCTCTCTCTCTCTCTTGTTTGGGATGACTTGATCTGATCTCAAATCAAACAAACTTTGAAGTTTCTCTGCGCGTAAAAGCGCACGTCACCCATGCAGATATGGCGTGGAAACGTGCATTTTATGTATGAATTGTATGATATGATCAGCTTCTGTCATCAGAGATATGACGGTGCGTAATCCAAAACATAAAAGGGTGCACCCCAAATTTTACGCGCGAAGTCTCAACGTGCTGCTCAGTAGCAGTTCCTGCAATGCACAAAGTGAGTGCATGGCGCGTCACAGCTCGTGCATGTCGAATTCTTGTTGTGTGTTACACATATCCAAATGAAAACTTTTAAACAAGTTCTGTTATCCCAGTGTATGTGCTGCCGCTGCTCTGGAGACAGCTGGCACACTCACACACTCTTCTCACACTTCATACTAACCATGCATTTTTATTTTTATATAACATTGTTTGCATTTTATGCATATAAGGTTCTGGATTTACTTCAGAGCTTCCCTCTGGCCATCTGATACACACTGAACCAAACAAGCTGTGGGAGAAATCTAGCTTGTCTATCAGGGTTTCCCCCGTTTTAGAGCACAAAGTTACACACACACACACACACACACACACACACTCTCCCCAACACTTCCACCCCTCTCACTCCAGACCAAATAAAGGAAAAAAAAGGATTTACTCGCGGGGTTTGGCGCGCAGCACTTTGACGCACTAAACGGGACCGGGTTGCCAGATTTTATTTTTAATGGTTTTTTCTTCTTCTTCTTCTTCTTCGCTCCCTTTTTTTTTAAATGTACTATTTATTTTTATTATTATTATTATTATTATTATTATTATTATTATTATTATTATTATTATTACATTCACAGAGGGTTGCTTTTTTTCTTACCATTTGTAATTCATATACTGTATAATGTGCAATGTAGCATTCAGATATAGATGTAGATATAGTCTAAAGGTAAATAGGAATTGGGTGGAAAACTAAAAACGTGGCAACCTTGTTTGGTGCGTTGTAAATCACACGCTTGACAGATTGTTAAAATGATGCCCTGCCAGTGATCATGTAATTATTGCACACACATGGTGTTGATTTTTGGGAAAGTGTGTAAGCGTAGAGTTGCCAGATTCGGATTTTAGCCCCTGAATTTAGACCAAGATTGGACTAATCTAATGAATGAGGATTCAAAATGTATATGTATATAACATTTTTTTCCAATGTAGTTTGGGACAAATATATATATAAAATGTTTTTTTTAAATGTACTAAATTAAGAGTTTAAACATTATTTTTACTGAAAGACTTAATCCAGTAGTAGAGATATTGCTGTGCAGTTTATGATGCTGAAATAGATTGGGCTGCTGTGTGTATGTGTGTGTTTGGTGGGGAGGGGGATCTGGGGGGATGTGTGAGATCTGAACACAATACTCCCCCTAGTTGCTCTTTTCCCAGCGATGACATCATCTGTTTGAAAGTCGAAGCAGCCTGGGTCTTCAGAGAGCGGCGCACAGACACGGATAAGCCTTGTTCTATATAGAGTGGGAAAAATTCCTACATGACATTGGCGGTTTCCGAACAACCCCAGGCATTTTCATGGGAGCTCTGAGTCACATTATTTGTCGCACTGCTTGTCCTTTACAGAGGAATCCAGATGAATTACGCATCAGGCATGACATGTAAAAGCATGCACTTGATCTTTGATTTGCATCCTGCCACTGGATGTCTGGTGGGTGCTGCTTAAAAAATGCTTACTGCAAAAGAAGTCTTTTCAGTCTTTTCCCTGAGAGAAGCAGTCTATCGGTTTCCCCTTGGATGGTGTTGTTGTGTGTGCCGTTTGTATCAGAACTGGTGCAGCATCGTCTTTCTGTTTCACCTGGATGTCTGATCCAGGAGGGTTTTTATTTACAGCACAAACTAGATAAGATGGAATAAAGTGACCCAGCTTAAACCTGAGACACTGGTGTATTTGGTGTCATGCTCATCTAAAAATGGCACAAAAAAAGTGTTCAAAATGCATTAATCAAGATTCCGTACCGTGTCACTTTCATAATTCAGGTTTCATGCCACTTGAGTGTAAAAGTCCAGCTTCTTTATTAGCCAGGTCCAGGCAGTGCTGAGGCAGTGAGTCTCGGACACACACTACAAACTGCACTGAATTCAGGACCTTGAACAGCGCTGAGGCGACGTTTGTGTGTCTACGGGAAAAGAGAACGCTTTGGATCAGCTCTCGACCATAATCTAGTCTCATGTAATTACAGTACGCAGAGGTCATTACACGAGAACCGGCCGTTGAAGGAAGCAAGAACTCAGTGAACAACCTGAAGTTCAAATCTTGTCAAAGTTGCCAAGACACTTGGCACTGAAATTCATCTCTAATAGTCATGACGCAAAAGGGACATTGCGAGAACATCCCATATCAAATAAAAGACAGTGAGAAAGAGAGATTGCCTAATCGGCACTTGCACAAGATGGTTATAAAACTGCAGGAAAAGCAGATTTGTATCAAAGATGACTTCTAGGTGACCTGTTGTGTAATTTTCAGAGACGTGATGTGCCAGATTCAGCTTTCGCCATCAGAGAAGTGGGAACTTTCAATAATTATTATTATTAAAATGGCAGATTGACATTTTCTTTCGTTATACATGCCTGGTGTACAGGTGTCCATTTATTTTCTGTGGACAGTGCTGTTGAATTCTCGGATCTAACTGGTCAGAAGGCCAAATTAATTATCTATAACAGCAGCTCTGACACTAGCTCCAGCTGCAAGGCAAATCACAGGTTTATATTAATGCGCCTGTTCTAATATGTTGTTGTTTCTATAGTAACAGCTCATTCACAGGGACATATATGGCTGATGCTCCACATAAATGGATTAAAAAGTGTGTAAACATTTATATGGTTAAGTTTTCTTCCAGCAGAGGAGTTTATGCTTTGCAGTTTCTCAGTTAAATGGACAGCATTGAATCCATGTTTTCTAAATGGATACAAATACAGATATGAATAGAAGTTTCACTATTAATTATTTTTCTAGAAAGCTTGCTCGAACAAGCACAATATTCATTAAAATGAACATACAGCATTCATTCATTCATCTTTTTTATCGGCCTGGTTAGGGTTGTGGTGGTTTGAATTAAGCTACTAGTTGTCTATAATTTGGGAAACCAGCAAAATTTGACAGAAAATGTTGCATGCAGATATAAAGATTGAAAAAACAGTCTCACATCTCTATTATGAACTGTAGTGATGTAGCTGAGGTTGAGGAACTGTCAGAATATGAGCCACCAGGCTGACACTGCTTGCATTTCTAACTCTGGATTTTTTTTTTTTTTTTTTAGTATTTTTCTATGGGTCAACAGAAAGAAAAGAGAGGGGAAAAAAACTTCAGGTTTAGGCCAGACCCAGTTCTGATTTAAATATGAATACAGATATGGCTACTTTGCTAATCAGATGCAGTTAGTGGCATTGCATTACATCCCTAACATGCGAATGTTTCCATGTGCTCGAGTGTGCATGCATGTCGTAGACCAGGTTGCATGTTTTTGTCTGGGAAAATGTAAATGCTTTAGATTAATTGAGCGTGGCAGTCTTGTGACATGTGTTTACATGAAGGGCCCTACAGGCGTTTTAGCACACCTTTTAGTGCGAGTGCTCAAGCTGATAGATGGCAGAATTTTCTCACAGTGTCGTGGCGAGCCTGTAATGTTTAACAGCGCTGACCTCTGAGGTCGGCCCCTGACGCTCTGAGAGCACCGGCTTGCTTGTTGTAGACCCAGAGAGAGCGTTCGCACACAGGGTTCTTAAAACCCTGAGAGGCGAGACATGGTGAGTGAGGGATGGCAAAGATCAGCAACAGGCTTAAACGATGTAGAAAGATGACTCTGTTTTGACTCTGTCTCTCTCTCTCTCACACTGTCTCGGTAGGTTAACACACATCCCCTGTTTGTGCATGTTCGTTATAGGCATGTCACTTGCAAAAATAATTAGCGAGTGCATGCATCTCCATATGCTAGTCATGCCTCATTGCACATGCATGCACACTCTTTTTTTTCTCAATCTACTGAGACAGACACAGAGAGAGAGAGAGAGAGAGAGAGAGAGAGTGAGAGAGGGAGGAGGGTGGTGAGGGCATAAGTGTGAACCAGAGTGATATTAGTAAACATGCAACCTGACACATGCTTTCCCAGAGAATCGAGTAGTTAGGTGAAATTTGTATTAGCTGCTTCAGACAGTGCTTTTTTTTTTGTCTAGCAAAACCAACTGTCCATCAAAATAGACTTTAACAGCAGGCAATTCAATAACAAAAAAAAAATTATCCACTTTTAAAGTAACGTGGGGTATAAAATTAGCTGGCATGATGGTGCAACTACAAGGTTTCTGGTTTGACCCAGAACGCCATTGCTGTCAGTACAGAGTCTTGTATGTTCTCCCCATGGGTTTCCTCTGGGTCCTCTGGTTTCCTCCCAGCAGTAGATGGAATTGGTGACTCTAAATTGCCCCTAGATCTGAATGTGCGTGCATGGTTTCCTGTGATGGACTGGCATCTTTTCCGGTGTGTATTCGCGTCTAGGTTCCTGAAGATAAATTTGGAGCACAAAATCCACCAGAATATCTTGCCCTATCAGTGGAACTGTCTCATCCCTGTCACAGAATTATTTAGCATCTAATAAAACTCAGCTATACACTATATGTATGCATTGATCTGTAACACTTCATCTAAAAACTGTGTTCATAAAGCTACGTAACCTGCATACGCTCTTCCTGGCAACTGATATAAATTTTTAAAGGTTTTTTTTTCAGCAGGTATGAGTGACTCGGACATATCTGAAGTTTGAACAATGAAGCTATGAAGACAGCTATCACATATGCCAGCTTAGAAATGGTCATACACTTATGTCAACTTGATATCAAAACTGAGATAAGGAGTCTTTATTATTATTAGACAATCTTATGTCACATAATTTGGGTGTTCTGTCGATTTGACATCAGCAGTTTTTATGACAACCATCTTGTGTTGGAATAAACTTTAATTACATGTTTATGTTGTCTTATGACTGTTGTCATACAGGTCTTATGTAGGTACCATATAGACCTATGAACACCACTCTTGAAGTAAGATGATGTCTAGCAAGCAGCAACTCTCCCTTCACGTTTATATATCATCTTCACTAGCTATGCTTTCTCAGTCCTGGGGATGTTTTCCTCTCTCTAGATTACAACACAAGTTTGCGACCAGCATAGCGTTCATGTCTGATCCAATGTCCTACTTATTTTCTCTCACACAGGCCTCTTTGATAAGTGTTTCTATGCCTCGAGCGATCGGGGTTGGCTGCTGGGTATCAAGACAGTTAGTGAGCAAGGCAACCGAGACCCTCGCTTCTTCTTCTCTCTCAAGACGGATCGTGCACATAAGGTCACCTCCATCCACTCCAACACCCGTTACCTGCCTGGCCACTGGGCCCACGTGGCAGTCACGTACGATGGCATTTATATGAGACTGTTTGTGAATGGTGCTCAGACTGCTGTTAGCAGAGAACAGTCTGGAGATGTCTTCTGCTCTCTTACTAAGAAGTGTAAGGTAGGTCATTGACTTCTCTCTCCAGGCCCTGTTTGTACTGTACTGAAAACCTTGAATGAAGCATGAATCACTGATAGCTATGGGATTTGCATTACCAATAACATTTGAACCAATTGAATGTTGTCTTCTATACCATATGTCTTGTCAATTATAGTATCTTCATCACCTCAGACATGTCTTGAGTCAATAGTAATAACAACAGGCCTGACTTAAAGTGTTTTGGCTCGAAAAATGAATGCATTGGAATGTAATCTAATCTGAATCCCAAGGTGTTGATGGTGGGCGGAAATGCCTTGAACCATAACTACCGAGGTTCTGTTGAACGAGTGACTCTGTGGCGTCAAGCCCTCTCTCAGCTCCAAATCATAAAGGACATGCATGGTCATGAAGACTCTCTGTATCAAGCGGACCTCATCATTCGGGAGAACTTTGAGCACCCTGAGCGCAAGTGGCTGGTGGTGAAGGATGGGAATTTCCCGCAACCAGACGAAGGCCCTCGGGCTGGTCTGGCCTCTCTGGACACAACCCTAGAGCCGCCGGCCTGTGGGCAGACAGTGTGCGATAATGTGGAGGTTGTGCGCAACTACAACCACTTCTGGACCTTCCGAAGACCCAAGACGGTGCGCTACCGTGTGATCAACGTGTATGATGACGAGTACCGTAGACCCACCGTGACTGATCAGCAGATCTATCTGCAGCACCAGGAACTGAACGAAGCCTTCAGCATGTACAACATCACCTGGGAGCTGACAGTTCATAACGTTAGCAACTCCACTCTGCGTTCACGGTTAGTGCTAGCCAACTGCGATATCAGTAAGGTGGGTGATGAGGACTGCGATCCTGAGTGTAACCACACCCTGACCGGATTTGATGCTGGGTACTGCAAGCCCAGAGCCCGGTGTGCTGAACATAAGCCAGGCAATGGTGTGTGTGATCCAGAATGCAACTGGGAAAACTTTGCCTATGATAAAGATGACTGCTGTAACCCCAATATTACTGACGTCACCAAGACATGCTTCAATCCTGCATCACGTTTAAGGTAAGCCTGAGGTGTTGATTCTGTCCAATTATTCATTTCTTTTTTCCATGTCATGTTCTAAAATAATTCACAGTGAAACTCATTTTATCTTGATGTACTGGCATTCATCACTACCTCTTTACCAAGAACTAGGGCGAGATTGACGTCATTCTCCAGAGTATGGGAATTTTTTTGTGGTTTTAAATGAAATAGGTTTTGTAGAATCGTTCACTTGTGCCTTGAGTAACTTTTAGACATATGACAAGTGCAACTAAGCCAACTTGGCAAGTAATTTCCATAGAAAAAAAAAACATTGCCATCCTTGGCATTCCAAGTGGGACATAACTGTACTTTTGCATTCCACTGGAATACAGCTTTCTGGCTATTTCACAGGTTCATGAATCATCCTACACTCTGGAGAGAATGCCTTGTTCAGTAACAAAAAGCTATATAGATGTTTTCCCCATTTTTATTACCCAATTCTCCATGTTTACCATGTAGCGATGGTGACAATTATACCCTCATTCAATTACAGTTCATAGTCATCTGTCAATCTACACATTCTGCTATTAATATTATCATAGTGCCAGCCTTCCTCTTTCCTCTAAGGAAGCATTCTAGCTTGTGGTTGTTAGCTATAATGCTAGCATTTTTAAAGGTTGACAAGTGTCTTAGCTAAAAAAAAAAAAGATTTCAAACCAGGAATACCTGAGGTCACTGGGGAGAAAGCACATGATGTTTACAATTTCTCTTCAGCCGTCTGGTTTAACTTTGGCTAGATCTGCACTAGGATCTCTGTAGTACAGCAGCTGTTGCTAATATTGTAAAGACAGCCATGTTTAAAGCTACCATGTTCACCTTGCTTAAAGCTGGAAGATTTATTGCAGAAGAAGCAGAAGTTGAAGTAGAGCATGTACTACTTTGGAGGACAATAGGGATATTGAGGAATGTCCAGAGAATATTAAAAGAGTTGACTAGCCAGGTTAAACATAACACATTTATAGTGCTAAGGTCTTATTCTGTATTTCGTGCAGTTTTATTCAGTTACTTTCCAAAATCAGCTTCTAGGATGCAATTAGGAATGACTAGACATAGTCTGAAATTAGCAAAAATGAGCACAGTGAGTGACTCCCCTGCCTTCTTGTCTGTTGAAATCCCTTGCATTTCTCCACTGATTAAGTTTACAGTGTTTTCTATTAGTCGCTTGAACCCAGTCCAGTCCAGACAATTGTCTCCAATTGCATTCCTTAAGTACTTTAAGTGACTTTGTGTGCGGGCTGCTAGGTGACATCAGACTTGAATAAAAGCATTTGTATTTTTCTGCCGAAACTTATCCCATTGCAATCATCAAGGGGTCATTTATCATCAGGCATCTGGTCCAGTTACAGAAATCAGCAGCTGGCAAAGGCTGAGCACGAGATTGAAATATTACGACTGATGGGATAAAGATTGTTTCTTCGAGAGACGGTTTGAAAGGATGCCAAGGTGCAGAGTGTGAGGAGGAGGAGGAAGAGAAGGAAAAAATTTGAGTGGCAGAAAATGGGAGATGAACTCCTCGGGTGGATGCTTGTTTTCTGTTGATTGTGGTACATCCAGGGAGACTAACCGAAGGCAGTGCTGCAAATGTTCACCAACATTCCAACTTAATTGTGGAATTCTGGACCAACATTGTGCTTCACGCATGCAGAAACAATGGATGATCTGGGGTATATTTTTGAAGACCAGAGTCTGGTACCAGTTTGCTTGTTTAGGAATCTGGCTAGAAGGAAAGGGAGAGACAGGGCTAGGAGGTTCTCAGACTTTGGTCAACAGTATAGCATTGAAAAATACAAATGATGTCTGCTTTGTTTTGTTTTTTTGAAGGGTGCATGTTTTGTTCACATTTCTTCATTTGCATCAGGAGATGGTTAGTTTAAAACACTTGCCGACAGTCTAACAACAAAGGGCTGTGTTTTTGACTTGCACGCAGTGTTTGGTACTCCACAGTACACACATTGCAGTACTGCTACTTATGTGCAGGAGCCAAATGCACTGTATGTATGTGCCATAATATGTATGCCACTGTATGTATGCCATGGCACAGTTCCCAGAGAGATTAGTCACAGGTGAACGGTGAGCATACCTGACCAGTTGTGCGTTCATATCCAATGTTCCATTGTGTCACATTAAAAGATTAATTGAATTTCACGGAGTATATCAACCTTTCCACTGGGTCCTGACATGAAAGGCTTACCCCATGTCACCTGAACCCTAAGTCCTACAGTCTATAAAGACATAAACGGACATTAACAGCATTGCCTTTGGTAAACAGACCTGCTGCGACTATGTGTACAATGCTTTATGGGTCTGTTTTTTTTTTTTTAATTTATTTATTTTTTTATAAGAATAAAAGACAGATTTGGTCTGCAAGGACGTCCATCATCTGAAATTATTCTTGGGAAAATTATGTTTACACGTCCTTGCAAAATGGAGATGATGATGTTCCAAGTTTGATGTTGAAGTTTGCAGCTGTCAGCAGATCACAAAAAACATTATTATCAGCCCTTTATGGTGAATTCCCCCTGCTGACACAAGAACTAAAATTCTACCCAGGTTGGTTTTATATTTTAATCAGTCCATAATTGGAATTATTCCTAGAAACTCTTGCACCCAACCAAAGGTGCACTAGAGCCTCGGTTCTCAAAGTAGGGTCTTTTCATAAGACATAGCATAGCATAAGAAATGCGTACATGTTAAAAAAGGAGAAAAGTCTGGTTTTAGGTTCTTGGGTTTGAGTTTTAGACTCTTGCAGACCATGTTGGTGTGGTCAAGACAGATTGGATTAGGAACTAGGATTGGGGAATCTGACTGTTCAACCTTCAAATACATTTGGCATAAAATAACAAAAATTAGCACTTTTGGAGTTCTGCTGAATGAGTAATAAGGAATGTAGCCAAATTTTTTGACTGAATCTGTCTGTTTTCATTGTTCTGCTCTGTTTCTTGATGATTCATTCAGCAATAGCCCAGTGCCAGAGAAATTCTCCCCCAATTTCCCCCCATTAATTATCCAACAGAACACAACTACTGGGCATGTGCCCATATTTGGTATAGTACAATGCATCTGGCATGTACAATGCATCTACATTTAAATTTGAGCAGGGTTTGTTTGCTTTCCAACAATATCTCAGGAAAAAAATATATACATATTTGAAAGAGGAAAATCAATATGGTTAGATTTTGTTTGATTTCATAAGGATGAAGGAGTAAGGAAAGGTATGAACACAAATACCTCATTTTGACTGATTTTGTTTTGAGTAGATCTTTGAAAGTAACATGGTGTGGTGCGTATGTGATAGGATACTTTGAAAATCTCATAGCCTACCAGTTATTCTATAAAATATTTAGGTTTGCTACATTAAGAATTGAGATTGAAGATTTTATTAGTGGCTATTCTGTTGAATTTGCTATTTGCTCTTTGGTGGGCAGTCCAGTATCTCCAGAAATTCGGGTTTGGCCTCAGCTATGTGCATTTCAGTGCATCAGTAATCAGGAAGTGGATCCATGCATGTGGCTGAACCTCTCATCTAAAGCATCAGGTCTACAACTTAATGTGATCAGCTATTGAAATGAAGAGTAGTGAAGTGTGTTTTGTATGACTTAAGACCAGATGTGCCACTGAATCTGCAGTGATTTAATAGCACAAACTGGTAGCATTGGTCAAAGTTTCTGAACCGCCTAGTTTTCCAGTGGTGGGTGGATATGACGGAGGAATGAATGATCACTTTAAAAGCACTCACTTCGAACAAGGTGATGACAGCAGGCCCTCTTGGCTTTGTGTTTGCTACAACTATGCCAAACTTTGCCCACATTTTTTACAACACCCACGTGCGAACGTAAGCATATGGGGCAAATTAATGACCTTCTATTAATTAGATATGGGTGGAAATGGTTTAAAACTTGCTCTTTCGTACATATCTTATTTAAAGCTTTAAAACTGATTGCTCACCGGAGGGTGGCTTTGCACATCAGTCTATTTCAATTAGCTCTCTGTTATTGGGGTAATTTTAGTTTCCCTTTCACAAACTTCACATGTGGAAGGGTTTGTACCACAATGTGTGGCCCTGTGATTGGAAAATCCACCCCCCCATAGAAAATGGTTAGCCCTGGGGGAAAAATAATGGTTAAGCCCTCATCCCTGGATCGAGGTCACACCTCTGTTCAACTACACATACAGGCCAGGCTGAAGTTCTGAGAAATCAGCTGAAATGAGATTTTCAGATAAATGAAGGTTGAAGAATAGCAGCTGGGATAGATTTACAGAGAACTCTGGTGAACCGTAAAATATATCTGAATGTAAGCTGTTGTAAGAAGAGATTGTGTGATGGTGTATTGAGTTCCACTTATTATTGCATTTCATTCACTAATTAAGCGTACTTTCAATTGAGTAAGAATATGGACAAAACTTCAACAAAACTGACTGACTGATGCTTGTAAAACACAGAATACAGTCAACCCAGAACAACTACAGTTAAACCTTGACTGCTTTGCCTCCAAAATGCAACAGTCCTTTCGTGTAGCTGGTGACAGAAATGAGTGTCCTCTGCAGGGTTGCTGGGCTTACTCTCGTGACAGGGTCAGGAGCTTAAAAATATGGGTGAGCCTTGGAGTAGAGCCATTGTTCCTCTGAATCAAGCAGAGCCAGTTAAGGTGGTTCAGACACCTTCAAAGGACACTCCCTGGTTGGTTCCCGCTACAGCTGTATCAGGCCGTCCCACTGGACAGAGACCCCAGGGCAGACCTGGAACCTGCTGGAGTGATTATATTTCACAGTTGGCTTGAGAATGTCCAGGGATCCCCCAGGAGGAGCCTGGAATCCGTGGCTAGGGATAGAGAAGAAAATAAGTGAACAGAAAAAAATGTTGTGAAAGAAAGTCTCAAGTGTACGAATAAGTATATGAATCTGTGTGCATGGTGTCCTGAGATGGACTGGTGTCCCATCCAGGATATTATTTCCACTTAACGTCCAGTATTCCAGGGCTAGTCTCCGGATCTACCACAACCCTGATCATACTGAAGATGAATGAAGAAAGCCTTGAGATGCTAAGGTTCTAAATCTGTTGTCTTTCGATAAATATCTATTGTCTTTAGATATTGTCATTCCCTATCGAGAACCCTAAAAGTTTCGTTGTTTTTTTTCTTTTTTCGTTGGAGCGTAAAAGGAAGAGCTTCCAAGTCGAACCTCTTCAGAAAACAAGGTCCAGTTCCTTTCCAAGAATCTAAAGCCTGCCACATTTTGCATGATACAGTTAATGATGAAAGTCTTCAAAGGAAAGAAGTCCGATTTCTAAATGCAATCCCTTTTATTTTTTGCATCTAATAATTTATAACAATTCCCATGCATATTACCTAATAGATCTTAGATAGTATGGGATTGAACCTCCAACAGAAACATCCAGAAAATCATAAATGAATTGCCAGTAAGATCCCCCCCATATACAAACCTGGAAACCCTACAGAAACATTTTCCAAAGAATGGAAAATACATTCCTGTCGTTATTAAGATAAGCGGACTTACATCATTTCTTGGAAATAGGCCAAGGCCTCACTCTGCACTCAGCATACATCTGTCTTGCTTCATTAAGTCCATTCACCTGTCCTGAACATCTAACACTCTCTCCATCAATAAAGAGTGATAATAAGACGTGGGCAGAATGATACTATTCATTTTTTAATATTCTTTCAGTAGTGTCTCTGGCATGTCGTTTGACAGGTGAGAGCTGTCAGGACATAGGAATTTGTATTTATATTTGGAGTATCTTACATAAGGAACTCCAGGAATTCTTCTCCGTCTCTGACGAACAGATGGTTGCGATGTGTTGTGAGCACAATTAAAACGCTGTAGTTAAACAGCTGTGCATCTGGTACATATTGGTGTACTGTAGCTAAGCTAACTGTCTGCCATTTCTCCTTTAGAAGGATGAGGGACGATTTATTGTGCTGCTGTCACGGCATAAACCAAACTTCTTTACTCCAAACTAATTACGTGACATAGCTTTGAAGTTTTTTTTTTCTTTTTAGCCTTTTTTTTTTTTAAATAAACACTTCTTATAATATCTCTCACATGTTTTGAAATTGCAGGATAATGAATGTTTCATGAGGCACTAGGACAATTAAACATACCTCCAATTAAACAATTTAACATATGTTTGGACACTCTTCCACAGCTGGAGTGTGTCATCCCAGTGTGTGGTCTTCATTTAGACTAGCTGTCTGAGATCACCCGTTAATGTCAGGCAAAAATGTCATTGGATTTTATGGCTCACTGCAAGATGTCGGTCACATTTGCCGCATGTCGTTATGGTTTTTATCTTTACAGTAATGCAGTTTGATGCAGCCTGATAGCTGGAACACTGCCAGGGCCTTGCACGATGCTGTCCTTGTCTATCAGAGTGTCATTTGTGGGCAGTTTTTCATTTCCATGATGGCTTAAAATTACTCGAAGCCGCAAAGCAAATGTTTGCTCATAATATATATGGTCAGAAAGCTAAGCATATACAGTGATACACCAAGTGACTAGGGTTCAGAACATGGGAAATTGGCTATAAATAAATGAGCAAATTCAACATATGGCACAGAATTGCTTCAAATGTAATACATCTCTGTCCTAAAATAATGTCATATATGGAGATTAAATAGTACAAAAATATGATTTCTTTAAAGCAGACATATTCACACACTTTTGAGTGCAGTCTTAGTTTCAAGAGTCCCTTAAAAAACCATGCTAAATTTCATAAAACTTTTTTTATGATTAGGTCCTTTAGGTGAGGTAAAAATGTCAAATTGGGAAATAGGAGCTAGTATTAAACAACTGATAGGCAAGTGTTGCGTCATAACATAAAACCCAATCATGTTCTAGTATGCTAAGGAAGGCCATGCAGCTTCAAGCTTACCTGAGGAAGGTGGGGTTGGGGTGATATCAATTTGCTTATTCATACAATTAGCAAAACCTTTTTGGTGTGCGGGAATCATTATATCCAGATACTGTGACTTTAAAGGTTTTGGGTACATTTAAATTCAACCCCAAACCTTTCTCAAAAACAAAGGTGCAACCAAAAGGTACATGTAATACGACATTTACATTTACGTATATTTAATTAAAAAAAAAAAAAACTTGTAATGTTACCAAGAAATTGCAAATATCAACATTCTCCATCCAAAAGACTTTCCTGTTATGGGAAACTTTAAAGTTACCTATAAAGTTTTACCTTTGACTGTTACAACATGCTGACACTGGAGACCCCTTCCATAAATGTACATTTATATAAATGTTACATTTGTCCTTACAGACAACTGACATAAATAAACCTACATAAACCTGTCGAGTTGAGTCAAGTGAGTCAAGTGACTCACTTGACTCACTTGACTCAATTGTCTTTTAGAAGTCAATTTCATTTCACTGTAATATCAGTCATAATACAACTCTGTCAACTTGACATCAAATTTGACAAAACAGATGAAATAAACCTTTATGAATATTTATGTAGATTATGTCATCTGTCATGAAAGGCATCGTGTAGCCCTATGAACACGGCCCTTATGCAAAGTATTACCAGTGCTACTGTGTTACTATGTGTTACTATATAGTGTTACTATGTTTTCCTAGGTGCAACCTGTTTTTCTGTTCAGCTCTGATTTCCATCACTAATGTGAACCACACACTGTATGTTTATGTGTGTTTGTGCCCACAGGGCCTACCTGGATGTGAAGGAGTTGAAAGATATCCTCAAAGTAGACGGCTCTACGCACCTTAACATCTTCTTTGCCAATTCCACTAATGAGGACCTGGCTGGAGTGGCCACCTGGCCGTGGGACAAGGAGGCCCTGACCCATCTCGGTAATAAAGTGTGTTTAATTTACACTGGATGAAGAACAAATGAGCGCCTGCTTTGATCTGTTCCTGATTGAGTGTATAGCTGGTACTATTATTGGTATAACTGCATCTCAGAGGTTCTGTTTCATTTCTTATGGACCCCCCAGTGTGTCCAGTGTTTAAATTGTACTTTTAAGGTTACACAGCTGAATCAATTCATCATCTGATTTTGAGTAAATGAGTCGTAGGTGCCAGCGCTTTGTTTGAACTTTTCACTCCTTTTTGAGGGTCCAAAAAAGGAAAGAAAAAAAAAAAAACACAGATTGGCAAATATTGCTTTAATTAATTCCAGCTTCCTCACTTTGTGCTTCCATCATTCTTCCAGGAGGCATAGTGTTAAACCCTTCTTTCTACGGCACGTTCGGCCACACTCACACCATGATCCATGAAATCGGCCACAGCCTGGGCTTGTACCACGTCTTCAGGGGTATTTCAGAGATTGAGTCTTGCAACGATGCCTGTTTGGAGACGGAGCCTTCGCTAGAAACAGGGGACTTGTGCGCCGACACGAACCCCACACCCAAATACAAGCACTGTCGAGACCCTGAGCCTGGAAATGAGACGTGTGGCTGCAGCAACTTTATCCACACACCTTTCAATAATTATATGAGTTACACAGGTATGAATACATACACAGACACACACACACACACACAAATAATTAGTATTCAAATGCCTTTGCATATTAATGAGCCTGTAATGTTATGCCACAACAGACAGAACATTAGTAGTAGCTGTGCTATTTTTACCCACAGTAATATTTATTTCTCTTTAATATTTAGCTCAATTTTAGTTCTTCGATAACTTTCATTGTACAATCTACATAATGCACCATATGTCCAATATAGTGGGTTTAAAAAAAAACACTAACAATAAACTCCCATTGGAAACTTTCCTATTGGAAAAAACATGGAATTATTCTTAGATTAAAAAAAAAAATTAATTAGAAAACTGAGATATTAAAAAATATGTAGAAATGCAGTATGCCATAAATTATGTTTTCGTTTAAAAAATCACGGTGTTATGAAGTGGAGGTAGCGTTGCCACCTTGAAGTTGATTATTTTGCTATAACGTGATTTATCCTTTTATACCAATACAATGACATACCATACATTTTATCCATTTATGATTACATTTAATGTTGTGAAACATCCATGTAACAATAAATAAATAAATAAATAAATAAATAAAATCAGATTGTTACAGAGAAACTGCAAAGACTTTCCTCTGCTGGAACACTTAATATTACGGCTTTACCTCTGACTGTTACAAAGTGCTGACGCTGGAGACTCCTTCCTTAAATGTCTCTTTACAGACAAAATTAATATATTAATGATTACACACTTTTGTTCATTAAATAACACATTTTTATGAGTTACTATCGAAACTGTAATGTATTAGAACAAGAGCACTGATACAAACCTGTGATTTGCAGCTGTACTACTGTCAGTGCTGCTGTTACAGAAAATTAATCAAAACCTTCTGACTAATCAGATTTGAGAATTCCACAGCACTATGTATAAAAAAAAAAATGTAGAACTTTTTGTATTTTTTTGAGAACTGTCTAGAAATAGAAGGTGACATTCTATACATTTACCTCACAAAATTATCCCATTCAGGATTGGCTATATTTCACACAGTTCATCCCACTTTTCCTTCATCCTTTTTCCTTACAGATGACACCTGCACGGATTCATTTACCGAAAACCAAGTGGCTCGCATGCACTGCTACTTGGACCTGGTTTATCAGACATGGCAGCCCAACTACAAGCCCCCTCCTGTCCCTATGGCGCCCCGTGTGGTCGAACAACATCAGGACTCCATCACTGTGGAGTGGTTCCCTCCAATCACGGGCCACTTCTATGACAGGTGAACTGAGGTTGCAGAGAGAGGCCTCGGGGAAGGTCTGTCTATTTCTGGTTAGAGTTATACTGTATTTTTAGGGATGGTGAAACACATATGGATATGACATGCTCTTGAGGATCAGGTGTGTTGTCATTCGATATGTCTGAAGCTCCCCTGGGGGGAGGGCACATGTCCTTTCATGCACTGTTGATCATAGTGGAAATTGGAAATTGAAATTGTAACATTTCTGAGTGGAGGCAGTTTTTTCCCCCTATTTATCCATTTTTCAATAGCTCACATGTGTTATCGATTAAAAGCCCTATTTATGATCAAGTGATTAATCTACTTTCATTACAGGACCACCTAAAAAACATCTCACTGACCCAGAGACAGCATTTTCTTTACTTTCATTATATGATTCAGTCCTGTGGAACTTTGTTGAGTCACTCACTTATTTTGCTACACTTTCTGGTATTGCAGCACAGAGAGACGGGGTAGTTTATTAGCATTTATTAGCAACACATCTAGAAGGATAAGTTTAGGATAATGTTATGTGTGACAGGTGTAATTCACTGACACAAGCTTTGGGGAAGCCCCTCAGGAACATGTTGAGGCATGCCGTGAGTTGGTTGCTCAATCTGTGCACTGTGTGTTTGTGTCTTAGTGTTTGTGTGCATTTGTGTGTGTGTGTGTGTGTGTGTGTGTGTGTGTGTGAGACAGTCTAAGCCTGAAAGCTGCCTGGCTGCCAAGCACTGAGAAGTTATGCTGATCCTGTTCAGACGTCTTCAGTGACTCATAAAAGTGAAATTAGAGAATTATGAACATCTGAACGTTCACAGGGCAAGCGTCCCATGTGATTCATCATTCACAGCAATGTTTTAAAAAAGTGCAAAAAAGACGTTTAGCTTGTGTTACCATTCACATCCTGAAAAGAAAAAAGAACTGTCAATAAACAAAGCCCAGGATGGGGGCTGGTAATAACAATAAGAGAGTCATAAAAAAATTCTCCGATACAAACGTCGATCCCATGGGATACTATGTGACAAGCCTAGTGTACATAGTGTACATCTGGTCGAATTTCATGATTAATGATGATGGTGCTCTGTGAAAATATCAAGAGAAAGAACTACAGCATCTATAATACAAGCAATGAAACTTTGTGTGGCATTTAAAGTATTTTTTACTAGAGAGTTTGAGGATGGTGGGCCTGAGCGCACAGAGCAGTAACAGTGAGTGTGGTCATTAAAAATGAGCACTTCACTTATGAGAGCACTGAGCACTGAGATACAGTACGTGTGTGTCCTTTTCCTTTTTTCAATTCAGTGCACCTTCAACTCATTTTTAATGACTATGCTCACTGATCCCATTCTGAGGGCTCAGGTTGGCTAACATCTTAAACATAAATCTGAGCATGCAGAGTTGCTACCAGTACACTGCAGCTAGCCACATAAACAGAGCCAAATAAATTCTCCCATGATACCGCTGATTTATTCGTCGATACTAGATAATAAGAATTATATTGGACTGCATCTAAGTTGGGTCTCCTTCCTGTCTGTTGATTTCCTAGAGAAGTGGGATCAGTGTGTGATAAATGTGCCGAAGGCCGAGTCTTTCTCCAGTACGCCTCCAACTCCTGGTCTCCGCGTCCGTGCTTGCCTTCTGGACACTGGAGCCCACGAGAAGCTGAAGGTAAGACCATGGAGCACGATGGTTTTCCTTACACACTCTTCACTATTCACTGCTGTTGAATGCTAAATTCTGACTATTTAATTTTCTATAACAGCAGCTCTGACAGTAGTGCAGCTGCAACTCACAGGTTTATATTAATGCACTTGTTCTAATATATTACGGTGTCTATTGTAACTGATAAAACCATGTTATTTAACGAACAAAAGTGCACAATCATTAATATGATTATGTCTTTAAATAGGTTATTGTTTGTATAGTAAAAATTGTATGTAAGGAGATTTTTATGGAACATCCATGGAAGGAGTCTCTGTGTTTGTAAGAGTCAGAGGTAAAGACGTTAAATTTTCCGACACAGGACATTTTGTCTTATGAAGTCCAAGAGAAGGCTAGGATGAGGGAACACTATTTTATATCTGTTATAATGTAAGCTTGAGTCTACGCCCACGTCAGTTTTAAATCCAAATACAGATACAGATATGGCTATTTGGAGCAGGAAACCGATACAGGTAAGGTCATTGCGTTACACCCCTAATGCACAGAATTATTAGAGCCTAATCAGCAAATGCATGAAGAACCATGTTCCAAATAAATGGAGCATTTGGTATAACCACTCTCGGTAACCTAGCTCATCTTCCTGAAAGCCTGATGCATTGTGGACTTTATGAATATGTCATCAATGCACTATGAAGCCAGACATCTCTTAAACCCCATACCCGTCACCCTCCTGCTCGCCTTCTCAATACGCCTCTGATCCTCCACTCCAGCTAGACCAAGGGCTGTATGAAAAGATGAAATCAGCAACCTACCTAAAGTAGGCTGCCTTCTTTTCTCTTTTTTCCCCCTCTCTCTTGCTATGTGTTACTTCACTCGCTCTCCGAACAACTGTGGAGAGAACAGTTTGGGCAAGGAGGTGGAATTTGGCTTTTATAAATAGTCTGCACAGCTGTGCTGCCGCAGAACTCTTCGACAGCTGCTTTATTAATTATTGTTTGCGAGCACGGCTGGCATAAAAACAGTGATGTGTCAGTTTGTCAGGATTGCGTCTGGGAGGAATGCTCTTACTCTGCAGATCAGTGTGTGTGTGTTTTTTTTCCCCTCTGGGATTTGAACCGTGCGAAGGGTATACGTGCAGAATCCTGTGCTGCCTCTTAACTACGGGGGGCCTCTAACTATTGAAAGATTTCAAGTTTAGACAGAGGGGGGACCTCTGAGTAGAGAAACACACTTCCTCGCTATTACTTGGAATCCTACAATCAGAGAAACACATTTCCTGCCCTTGGGAATATTTGGTCATTAGGTGAGATGTTAGGACCCATTCTGATTCATATCATTTTGAAAAATAGTGTTTGGCGATATCTCATAGGAGGCGATTATAATTAACTCTGTGATTGATGGATGTGGGTCAGGACATCTTGTTAGCTTCCTGGGTTTCCATGCAATTGGATAATTTCCTCAAACGATCCATAGATGGAGATAGACTGCAATTCTCTTTCGGACCCCTAGCTCTTTCGGCCTGTGTCCTCATTCATAACAGTGTCTTGCAGAAACATGTCCAGACTTGCCACTGTAGCAGTGCATAAATGCTTCCCTGTTTTCTGTCTTGGAATGGTTTCCTGCGAATGGTGGGTTCCCCCTTAGAGCGCCCCTCGTACGTGTGTGTGTGTTTCTGCTCATTCGCGAACCCTGAAACCCCCTCATGCAGCTGCTTGGACCTGTTTTTGTTTGTGCCTTGTGTTTCTTGGCCAGTGACAACTTTGCAACATGCCACCTTCCCACAAACGCCCTCCTCTTCTGCCACGCAGCCCCGTGCTGAGCTGGCATGGGTGGCACAGACGCAATCCTCTTGCGCCCACTTCACCTGTCAGCCATGTCCTCATACCACCTCACAGCCTTCCCTCCCTTGGACCATCATGGTCAACTGGGAGCACTCCTCTCATAAATCTTTACAGCTGGGAATATTGTGGCTGACTAAAGTGAAAAAAGTGGTAGAGTACGAGTGTGGGAATTATGCAGGAAAAAAAAAAACCTGTGGATTCTGGAAACCATGCCGAAACCAGCCAGGGTAGTTAAGGCCACTGCAAAGTGCATGTGGTTTGCGACAGCCACATGAGATGAAGCGAGACTAGCACTGATTCAAACCAGGGGACTGTTGCTGAGGAGACTGGACTATAGGAGACTTCCAGGAAAAACATATGGAAAAGGGGCTCCTTAAAAAAGTGCCTGGCTAATGGAATCTGTATCCGGACATTGTATTAATCACCCAGGCTGCTTTGAACGTCTGAGAACAAGGTGGCTAGTAATGTGTCCCATGCTTACACATGGTTAAACTAAGAGACTGCAGATTTAAGTTGGAAACCTCTCCCAACTCTTCTGTGCAATTCGGTATTGTTGTGAAAACCCCGTGCTACCAGTGCTAGGAAATGTCTTTGTAGCATTAAACAGATTTGCTTCAAATTTTAGAATTTGTGCTTGAAAAAATTTGGATGTTTTATTTGAAAGATACAGTATATTTATCCTTCATAACACATTCATAAGAATTTCATAAAACAATTCTGGAGGCTTTTTAAAAAGTCTTATGTAAAAAAAAAAAAAACCCATGAAATTCTGTAGTAAGTAATTTATTTGCTTTTACTAACATCTAGAAGGTATCCATTTATTACTATTTATTTAGGTGACATAGGGGCATCTTAAATAATTACTTCTTAGAAACTATACGTAGTGTTTCATAACAGTGTTATAAACGCATAAATGATTACCACTTGTAAGTAATTCATACATGACATAAGCTGACACATGGGTGTTATAAGGCTGCTTTATAATAGTTTGGAATTTTAGCAGACTGCCACATCAGTAAAGAAACATCAGTTCCATGCTGCTATATGAATGATAAAAATGCACTTACAAAAATGTAAGAACACAGGTGGACACTTCAGATGTCATAACTCTTTATGAATGTTAATTCCCCTAATACCGAGAACTAATGTCATGCAGAATGTGGATAAAATATGAAAGTACACCAATCTCAAGGAGTTTCCAAATTAAGGATAATTGAAGCCTCCTGTCTTTTCTTCCATATAAGAACAAAGTGGTGAGAGCCTTTTATGAAGCCTCAAGAGTGCTTTATTAAATGCTTGTGAATGTGTTATAAGGCATTACAGATTTTGGGGAGGGGAAAAATCAGATTTCCAAGTTTATTCAGTCAACAACTGTGTTCAAAAAACAGCACTATGTTATACTGTGTTATGAAGGCCCAGTGTAGGAGCCTTTCAGATCAAGTGTCACCTCAAAATCCCAGTTGTTTAGAATTCACCCTCTGAAACAGCACTTACTCTTGCCTTCCAAAAACGTCAACTATGAAAGTAGTTGTATAAATAAATTGATTTGACGACTCTGGGCATGAAGGTCAGACTGAGACAGTGAGTCAGTGTACCAGCTGTTACATCAGCACCAGGTTGGTCTACGGGTTCTAGGAAATGAGAGGCCACCAGCTCTCCCCGAGTGCAGTGTACGTGCTCTAGAGCACTCTTCATCCCCTCATTATTTAGCCATCCAAATACCATTCAGCCGCCGCTTCTCCTAGCATCGTCCCATTCCCACATGATACAGGGAGGTCAGTGTGAACAGACGAACGCTCAACCTTCAATTCACTGTAATTAAGCTGGACGCCATCCGACTGTGGTTTCCCCACTTTTTTTTCCCTAGAATGAGCACTTTCCTAGACAAGCTCGTGGCCCCATGAGATTAGCTAATCAAGTGAAAATGCGAGGCACTGATTCATGGAGGAATTCTCAGGTCACCTGGAAAATAGTTCCTACTGCTGCAAAAGCAACTGAACCTCAACTCGAAACGCCTCAAGGACCGAGCGATTAGTCCACTTTGGAGCAATTCGCATAATAAATGACACTCATTCGTCTTATGAAATGACTACCTACCAATTACAGTTATTCGTATAATAATTATGTTTGTAAATGCTTAAATAGGAAAATACACCTTCACACACACACACACACAAAGTAATGCTTAGTGAAAGATTCTTGGTCAAAATACTCTAGTAGCATTGTAGCATCCATGATCTCATTATTATTATTGTTATTATTATTATTATTATTATTATTATTATTATTATTATTATTATTTCTACTCAAAGTTTGCTCTTTGCTGGCCACACACATGCTTAAAATAATAAAAGTGTTGATGATGTGGCCTGGAAAGCCAATTCAGGGCACAGTTGATTAAACACTGGAATTTTGTGCACTACCCAGAAATGAGGTTAGCAAATGGGTTTCACTGTTGCCAGCTTGGATTTGCACAAAGGAAAAGCATCAGCGTCTACCGTTCTCGCCCTTCTCCCTTGCGCCATTTGATGAATGCTAGTGGACGTCACTCCAAATATGGCTGGACTGTTGCATATGAGGTGTAGCCGGAGCCTTGAGATGAGACACCCACATCACTGGGCAGCCCTGCTTTCTAGCTTTCTGCTGATGGAAGCACATTATGGTGGGAAAGTGCAACAGAAAAAAGAGAGGGGGAAAAAAAACAACAAAGCGAGCTTGTTATTAGAGCATTATGTGACCTTGTGCATAAAATAAACCGTTTAGCCGCAGAGAGTTGGTGTGCGGCCAATTTGTGGCAGGTGATTTGAGTTCCTCCGTTTTCACTGCACGTACTAGCCATTATATTCCCATTGGTTACGCTCATGCTAAATTAATGCTGATAATCCTAATGCTAATCCTAATTACACAGGTACATATAAAACTTTGAATGCGCTACATTTGAGGCTATCGATGTTAATTACCGACATAACCAAACATCAAAACTGAACACTTCAGCATCTCACATATTGCCTTTTAATGACTTATGTTTGAGGAATTTGATCCATCAACTAAAGCAGTTTTTGTACATTACAGGTTCGTACTCCACATATTTCTCCATGAATAGAATCTGTTTGATAAGCAGAATATTTTGAATAACAATGGCCCGGATCCCGCAGTCAGAATTGCAGAGTTATTATTCTTTGTCTGAAATGTGATTAAGTAAAACCAACCCAATATCCCTTGCTGAATAAGAGAAAATATTTGTTGGCAGACTTCAGCCAAATTCCACTCTGCACACGATCAAAGGCATTACACCATTTTTCCGGATCATCAAAACACACATATGCTCCCACAGCTATGCTTTTAGGAACTGATACGCACACATTCACAGCCTATGAAATTCCCCTGGACTCAAGGGATTTGGAAAGAAGACTTTTCCTTTCTTAATTTCTAACATAACAGCTGATAAATGGAGTCCTGTTTGCTTATTAAGTATTTAAAAAGAAAAACAGCTATAGTGGAGATTCAAAAATTTGTCCAGTGAGTCCAGTATTTTCAATGATCCAGTGCTAATAATTGTGATCTTGACAGAATTGGCATGGCTAGCAATAAGCAGTGGCATTGCCACCTCACAGTTCCAGAGTTCCTTGTTGAATCCTGAGTTTGGGTTACTGTTTGTGCTGAGATTCGCATGTTCTTCCTGGGAACATTGGTGTGAACGTGTGTGTGTGCGCATGCAGAGAATATTCCTGCCTCTCATCCAGTATTCCCAGGATAAGCTCTGGATCCACTTCCAGTCTGACCAGGTTAAAGCCATTACTGAAGATGAATGAATATACTCATTATAACTAGAATCAACGAACATGGCCGGCTGTCAATCCTGATTACCACTGAAGCAGGAGCAAATACTCGGGATTAGCAAATTAGATATCCTAGTTAGGCTTTTTCCAAAACCCTCTGTTGTATGCATATACGTGGTACACGGATACTTTCCCACAGAGAGACACCCCAAAAACTTTGTTAGGATGTTAGTTGAAACTGTTATACATGGATAAACAACAAGTTGTTATCTTTTGTCCCTCAGGTCCTCCAGATGTGGAGCAAGTGTGTGAGCCAAGTGTTCGTACCTGGAGCCCCCACAATGGCATGGAGGTGGGCCTGGTACCACCCCCATGCCCACTGCAGGGCTGCATGTTGCAGCTGGAATTTGCATACCCAGTCGTGCCCGAGTCGCTCACCGTCTGGGTGACATTCTGTTCTTCAGAGGAGACGGCTCTTCCTGCAATCCACAACATTATATTGCTTTGTGTAGGTGGGCATAACCTCTCTCTGGGACCCAGTGATGTGTTTTGTGACACACCTCTGACCATCAAGCTGGACATAAAGGAGAAGGTGTACGGTGTGCAGTTCTTCACCATGGAGCAGCACCTGGAGATCGATGCCACTTTGCTCACATCCAGGCCTGACTGCCCACTGTGCCAGGATTGTGAGGAGTTGCGTTACAGGCTCCTGCGCCAACCATCGTTTAGTCATGCTCCTAAAGGCATCGAGCTCAGCGACTCAGCACGCAGATACGTGGACAGGTAAGAAGGTCTTTAATTTTGCCAAAGGTATTTGGTTAGTTAGATATAAGTTTTAAATATTAAAAAGTTTCTTACAAAACTGTTACATTACAGGTGCTCAAAAGAAGTAGTTTGCACATTGACCTGAAGGGCACACATTAGTATTCAGACCTCGAACGTAACTACAGGCTTATGCTCTATTCAGAAGCTGTGTCAGTTACTCTTGCAGGGTGGAGTTTGCCTAAAACAGAGGTGTGTCTCAGTTACTCATGATTCTGACTTTGCATTTCAGTCATTTTCTTTCTGCAGTATTGGCTTGAGTGAGGAGTAGGATTGAGTCCAGCGTCACTGTCTAACCGCTTAATGCAACCACGATGTGTCATGCCGAAATTTATTTTTCTGGGTTTAAAGGCAGTGGTCTAAATGCTACTGAAAAACCCTGTCTTGAATGCTTCTATTCAAGAAAATTCTGGAAACATCAGAGGCATGGTCTAGACACAGATGATTTTAATAAAGTAACTTAAGTATGTGCACAACCAGACTCTGAATACGCATAACTTTTCCCCGCATAAATACAAACATAACTTTTGTACGTCTCAAATTTTCATCATTGCACAGTCCACCACGGAAATGAAAATCTTTGCTACCATTTCCAGTAAACTGAGGTTTATAGCATGTTTTTTAAATTAAAAAAAAAATTATTTATGTATATATATATATATATAAAGTGATCCATTCTCTACCTTCTCCTGAAACTATTTTATTTCTGGAATCATGTTTTTCTCATCTGAAGTTTTAGATGTAAACTTTGGAATCATGCTGCTCAGTGTTGACTGTTTCAAGATGTCTGTGATAATTGGCTGTTACAAAAGCCGCTGTATTCTGACTCATCTTCGTTGCCAAAAAACAGGATTTCAGCACAGAATTTTATTGACTTTGGATTAAAGCTTTGGATCTAGATGTGGTGCTCCTGAACTCCACACTGCCCTGACAAAAAAGCCTTTATGCATCCTCACCTTTTCCTCTAAACGTAGAGGCATTATTGGCCCACCCTTGTTTAATCCCCCTACAAACACAAACCACATATCCAGGGCGGAAGATGCTGATGGTCGCAGTATCTTGGGTGCCTCTGGATCCTTGGGTTTACTTTCCACCCTCCTTTCTAGGAATTGTCAGAAAAGATTTCCAATTGGAACTCATTTAACATATGGGTGGCTAGGCCCAGCATGCTGCGTATGAGATGGGTGGGTCAAGCCGAGTCAGGTTGTAACCCGTCTTACATAATAGATGTCCACAATAATTCCAGTTTACGCACGAGAGACAGAGCGCAGCACCACGGAAACTTCAGTTGATTCCCTTGCTGTCTAGAAATTGATGCACTCGTGCAACTGATACATAGAGGGAAAACCCTCTAGCAGCCATTTTTCTTTCTCGGGACTTTCACAGCTTTATGGTACATCACAGATGGCTGAGCAGTTGACGTGAAATGTTGAATTTGTTTGCAACTGGGAACATCCATTCCTCTGCGGTTTTGGGAATATGATGAGCAATTTAGCAGTGACCTGCTGAAGTTCTTTGAAATCTGAACTGCTCTGTCATTGAGGTAATGATTCTATGTCAGCATCTGCAATGGTCAAAATCTAATTTCCATCTGTTTTTTGTGATCGTTCCAAGAAAGCCTTCATCCTTGACTTCGCTTACTAAAAACAGCTACACTATTGTTTTCATTCGAGAAGCCACACTGGATGAGATTACTCGAAATGGCTATCATTTTTGTTGTTGCCCTGCTCCGACGTGCAGATGTACAGCTCTGTTATTTTTTCCAGAGCGGCATCAAATGTCTAAAGCTGATGGCTTGAAAAGTATTTTCTGTTTATCAAGTGCTATCACATTATCAATCATGCTCAAGTTCCTTTTATTTGTGTGATCCCAGAGGAGATTTTTCATGGTCAGAAGAAATGCCCAGCTTATACGAATGACGTTTGTGTATAAGTATACACTTTACACACAGAGACCCATATTTTCCATATGGAATAGTCATAACAGGAAATGGCAAATCCATCTCCATCTCCAAAGAGTCCTTTCCGACTCTCAAACAATGTCAAGCATCCCTGCACTGCTCTCTCTCATGTTCTCTTTTATTTGTCTCTCAAGTGTTACTCCAACCAAAGCACAGTAAGTGCTCCATTCGCTCATGAGTCATAGGTGCAAACATATTGTACCATCACACCTAAAGTACTGCCAGCATTTGAACGATGGGCTACTATCATGGTTACGATGACATATTACCTCATTTCATGCCATGTCATCAGCGTGTATTTATGCTTTAAGCACATGGACTTGTCATTAGTGTCTGTGAAATGGCTTGACTTCAGTGACATCATTTGACACATCATCAAGTCCTCTACTCTGGAGCTGTTGAGTGTGTGACAGAAAGTCACCACTAATAGAATACAAATGAATCCATATAGTGCAGGTGTTGAGCAGTAGATAAAAGCTGGTATGCTTAAAGATTTTAACACCTTCCGAGCTGTTGAAGAACTCAGAGACTGGAAAAATTGGGCTGTACAAAGCTCTTCAAAGTTATCTTTGAATGATACTGCCCATGTTTATTGTGCACTGTTTTGATTGGCAGTTACAGGCGACACCTAAAATATAACTTGGGAGTGGAGGAGAGGGTAGTTGCTGTTAAAGGCAAATAATTAGTGATAGGGTGGAGTGATACACCTCAACATAAAGCTGATTATTTTACCAGAACAGCATGTCCCAAAGTATTTTATTCTTCATATATCCCAGCAATTTGCCAACAACATTTTTTTTTAATTAGAGCACAGCAAACTGTACTTTGTTTCCATTTATAGTTACATTTAATGTTGTGAGCATCTGCAAAAAAAAGTTAGCTACTGTTATCGCTTACATTACAACAGCTATAATATATAATATATACCAGCTTTTCTTTTTTTTGCCTTAATAAGACTAAAAGTTAATAAGACAAAGAAATGCAGCTTGTCATGTTACCAAGAAACCAAAAAGTATAAACTCCCTTGTCCCTGAAGACTTACCAGTGTTGGAAAACTTAAAGTTACAGCTTTACCTTTGACTGTTACAGAGTGCTACCAGTGGAGATCCATAAATGTTGTATTATACTGATAGATAGGGTTCCCCCAGTGGGACAGACTGAAGGTCCACCCCTCTTCCTTTTACTAATGTATGCTGTAAATAAAATTTTTAAAAGTCCTTCATATAGCGGTAGCTTTTGCAACGAGTGAAGGAAGTTAGCTTACTTACATATTTTCAGGTGTGTCCTGGACTATGGTGGGATTCTTTCTAGTTTCTGTTCTTATTTATTTTTTTTATTTTCTTTATTTTTTCCTCCAAATTTATTTGATGGTAATTCACAGCAACTAGCCAGGTTTCTCATATTGCATGCAAGCTAACACACACTTCCTTTAATATGTGAAGCCGCCATATCTTTCTGCTGCTCATGCGTTGTCATAGGAACGAGGAAAACCATCCTACCCATCTGGGGCTAGTTATTTAGTTAGTTCTTTGTATGGACTTCTGGCCTTGGCTGGACATCGGGACAAGGTATGACCTTGTGATCGCTTTACGATAGGCAGAATGATTAGACAGTTGTAACAGAGATTTCAGGTTCCTGGTATTTATAAGACTTTCAGAATCAAGTATTTTGGCTTGTTTTGCCCGATCAAATGCAGCAGTCCTCAAAAAAAAAACAAGCACCTAACCCTTACACCATGATAGGACCATGAACACCTGGCTCGGTGTTCTTGTAATTAGCATTTCTGTTAGGTAGAACCACAGGCACTAAGGGCTTTTTACCCATCAACCCACTTTAAGGAATGTCTTAGATCTTTTTGTAATGAAGTACTTGGAGGGGGTTAAGGTTTAAATTAAATCCGCTCTTCTAATAGAAGTTTAGCTGAGTGCAGGGAGGATCATAAAATTCAAAGCCTCAACCGATGTTTGGTTTAGAGATTGCAGTAAATGTTCTTATATGCTAATTGGCATGAGCAGCTCTCAATGTGCATGGATCTTGAGTGTTAAAATGCAGATCCACAGGAGGGTTTAGTGTTTAACCAGTTCTACTACATGCAGTTCAGTGCATGAAAGTCTTGGCAATTAGCTGATGAATTAAAATACATGTGCCAAAGTAGGGTAAACATTCAACTCTGGCCTCTGAGACTGCTAATATTGGATTAAAGTAATGGAAGTCTTTCCTGATTAGTACATCAGCTTTGCTGATCCAACAGAGGTTCAAGAAATCATTGAAATCGAAGAAAGTTTCCATGTTAAACATGACAAAAGAGTTCTTCCTGCCTAAGAGGCCCAAGGCATAGCTAGCTTCTTCGGATACTATTCGAAAAATGTTTTTGTTTCCTGTCTGCCTACCATTTTTTCTGCATTTCTTTTTTCTCTTTTTTCAAAACGTGCCAAGGATGCTTCCTCGTCGTCCTGTTGTTCTTGGCAGGTATTGTGAAGGAAACCTCATGCAGAGCGCGGTTCTGGTATGAGGAATGCTATGAAAATCCAGAGGTTTTCATACCACTCAGAGCCCCGGAGAGTGAATGAGATCCAGATACTTGGTTGGTCTCACTGAGCTCTAATCTGGTAAAGTGTGCTTGCTTATGGAGGCTCAAGAAAACAGTGTTAAGAGAATATTGTCAATGTATGCATTTCCAGAATGGGACAGAGAGATGTGTAGATGGAAAAGGAGCATTTTGGCATATGGTTGGTTGTTTGGTCTCGGCAGGTTTTGGTCATCCAACATGTGTTCTTGCTTGAGTAAACGTGTCATTTGAGAAGATGGTTCAAGTTTGCCTCTGCCTCAAGCCCTGTTGTCATAACTATGCTCAGATTTGTGAAATGTAGTTCTAGATCAGCAGTTAAGGTTTTGTGCTAGACCAGCTGGTTGTAAGGTCTTATCCCACATCTACCACAGAAAGGTTCTTCAGGGGTTCTTTAGATGATCAATGTTTCTAGCTTTCTTGTGACTGGGAATGCCCCAGTTCATTTCAGTGCTCCCCAAGAGGTACAAACTCAAGAATCTTTCAGGCTACTAGATTGAAACCTTTTTTCTAAGAGTGGAAAGAACTAGTGTTGCAGCCTTGAGCAAGGCCCTGAACCCTCATCCATTAACCTTCCATGACAGTCGAACATGTTAACCATTGTTCTACACTCTTAGTTTTGCAGTGTCAGATTGACACTTAAGGTTCTGTGGTAGACCAGATGGTTCTAAGGTCCATTCCCAGGACTACCACACTCTTGAGAAACACTCTCAGGAAGGGTTCCTCTTTTTGGATGATTAATGATTCTAGCATTCCTGAGACTGGGAAACTCTCTGTTCCAGGGTTCTACATCATACTTTTCAGTGTTCCCCCAGAGGTACAACCAAAGAACCTTATAAGGCTTTTTAATAGTTCAGATAGTCACTGTTAGAACCTTGAGCAAGGTGCAGAAACATCATCTATTAACATGGGGACCATTTTTCTACTCTTTTAGAGCAAAATCCACTAACTTCACAGTATGGGAACCATTGTTCTACAATCTTTAAAATGGGTTCCTCAAGGGTTCTTGGAATGGTGAACGCTTTTCGCTTGCTAAGGGTTTCCACGTGGAATCTTTTTTGGATTTTCAATTTTATGGGATCTTGATGGGTTCATCAAGAAAGACAAACAGAACAACACTATAGGGTTCTAGATGCAACCTTTTTTTTCTACGAGTGCACCTGTTAATAGAAAACTACTTTTTCTATTTCAGATTGCTGTAATGGCGTGTGCACACACATGCTTTTGCTTTGATTCTCTGTTCGTTTTGCATGAGGAACCCAAGACACACTGCAGCAAAGCCATGTCCATGTGTATACACATCATGCGGGGCAGCTAAACCGAGTCTTGGCTAGGGTAGTGAAATGTCTGTTCATATTCTGGAGCTTTCTTTCTCCTGATTCTGCAGCTGTTGCAACAGTCTCTCTCTCTATTTTTTATCATATTATAATGCAAAGTTG
The DNA here is from genome assembly GCA_022985145.1 of Pangasius djambal. NCBI lineage: Eukaryota > Metazoa > Chordata > Actinopteri > Siluriformes > Pangasiidae > Pangasius > Pangasius djambal. The sequence continues at coordinate 2,453,292 of CM041001.1, read as the reverse complement.
ACTAATATATTGGGCAAAAATTGATGTATGTATATACATACAATATGTATAAAATCTCCAACCCTTACAGAAATATTAGCAAATAACATTCTCATAAAGTTAGTTTTTCATGGTTCCCAACAGCCTTCTTAAGATATGCTATGTTAATTATGTCAGAGAAACAGTGTGTGCTTGTATGTAGTATGTTTGATCATTTGCATGTGTGTGTTTCATTTTGGGAGAGCAAGGAAAAAGTAAGTAACAGGTCATTCTAAAACAATCATACAAGTATTCTGCAATTGACATCCATTAGCACCTTTGAACACACAGCTCCCTGCTGTGCATGTGTATGTATATATATATATATATATATATATATATATATATATATATATATATATATATATATATATATATATATATATATATATAT
>CM041001.1:2433781-2452780 GCA_022985145.1 Pangasius djambal | reverse complement strand
GAATATGTGTGTGCGTGTATGTGTGTGTGCACATACATGCGTGAGTGCATGCATGTGTGTATGTGTGTGTGCGCGCATGAGAATGAATTCTCATTTTTTTGTGCATTCTTGTTTGATTTTATGGGACTTTCACTGGTGTGTGCTTTAGTGATTTTCTCTCCTCAGCCTCACAATTGGCTCAGGCACAAACACAAACAGCCGCATAAAACTCCAGCCCTCGCCATTCATCTTAAGTGCTAATTTGAATGATTTGTTTAGCCTCTTATTAAAAGTTACTGCTTCCCTGCCCATTAGAGCAGGCACCTTATAACTGTGCTGACGGCAGCGTGAAAATCTTGGCCTCGCCTGAACCTCCCGTGTTTGCAACAGCAGCCGCCGTGCCCGAGCGCTCCACTAATTTGGCTGCGTCGTTTTTGTTAATCAGCAGAGAGAAGGGCTTGTGTTCCCTCTGGGGAAGCCGGCCAACGCAAATGCAAATAATGAGGCCTTTGTATGTTTTTTTCCCCTTCTCTTCTCTCATTCATTCTTTTATTACAAGCTGATGTGTGTGTGCGGCCGTCTGAACGTGTTGTTTTATAGATGTGTGGACTGCAGGACTACAGAGTTGATGTTGGAGAAGCCTTCTGTCTGTGTGTAGCTTTGTGGGTGGTTGGCATGTGCGCATTTGTTTGTGCATGTGTGTATGTAAGTGTGTGCGTGTGTGTGTATATGGGGAGTAGGATCTGTTCAGAAATTAATACTACTTGATGGTCTGTATATGACCTGCTATTCAATCCCAGCATGTGCCTCTGTCAATATTTCTTCTCGTCATATCCACACACACACTCTCTCTCTTTCTGGCCTTCAGGATTGTTTACCTGTAGCTTTCCTTTCACTTGTTTGCAAGTCCAGTCTCTCAGACTATTGAAACACATGCAAACAACTGATGTTCAGCTATGTGGCCTGGATGTTTTCTCTCCCGGTGCGTGTCTTGTTTTTTGGCCCACGTGGTGTGTATTGAGTTACTGTTTTGTGGAAGCCCGGGCCGTGACTGCACGCCAGCTATTTGTTTGTGTCTGAGTGAATGTAGTGGAACACTGAAAGAGACGTGCTTACTCGCACCAACATCAAAAGCGTTTGCCCACTTTGTTCAGTTCCCAGTGTAATATCAGTTTCAATGCGGCACAGCTGCAGGGAGCAGAGGGAACCCTCTATAGCTGTGTTGCTTGATTCAGTCCATGCGGATGTGTCATATCGTACATCTGATTTCAGAAATACTGTATGTGCCATGTCATAATCTATATCTAGGAAAATGAAGAAGTGACTAGGCAAAATTTATAACAGCTTCATATATAGAACATTGTTTTTTTCTGTCATCCAATCAGAGGAAAAAATCTTCTGCAAATGTATATTCAACAAAATTTTGTGAAGGTCCATTTTCATAAAATTCCTTGAATAACATGACTGAATGGTGACAACGTTTGAATAATTGACCAGTAGTGATTATTTTATGGCTCGAAATAAGACAGTTTGATGTTTTGTTTTGCAGTGGCACTTCACGTTACCACTTTTGACTAACGCCATGCTCGCTGAACAGATGTCTGATTTGAATTTCTCTGTCCATTCATCTTTACACTTTCTGTTTTCGTCATCAAATTTTTTAACAAGCCATGTCGTCACTTCAATAATCAGACCAAAGAGACTAAATTAAATAAAATTTCTGAAAGTCTGTGAATACAATTGAGCTATATTAATTAAAATAATTAACATAATTTACATAAATGCATGTGAAAGTTTAGAAAACTGGGGTTGATGAACTATGGCCAGTTTTTCAACCATTGATTGGTTCTGCTACATTATTTATTTAGCACTCTGTTTGATCCACTGAAATACTTTGCTGGGTCTGCATCCAGAGCGGTCTGCCAGTTGACAACCCCTGGCATAGCAGATTTAATCAATGTGCTAGTTCTTAGCCTTTGGCAGCTAAAATCTTTTTTTCCTAAACGACTTCTTCAAATAGGCAATAGAGACTGTCAGTTATTTTATTGCTTAATAAAGTGCTTTATTATTCACATTATTCATTCAAATAGTCACATTTTGCTGTAAAAATATTCCAGATGTGTTATCTTTTACATAATGTGTTGTATTTTGTATTAATATACATAACTGAAAAGTGAATGTAAATGAAACTAAATCAGATGATTTTTATAGATCACTTGACATTATGATGAAGAGTATACAAAACCAAAGGCCATACAAAGGCCAAAAAGTATCTGCTATACCTAATAGTTATACCTAAATAACTATTCTATCTATCAATTCTATGAAGGTAATTTACGCTATAATAAAGTACACGTCTAGACATCTAGACATCAGTGCAAGGCATTGATAGCACTAGAATAGATACTCAAGCTTGTACTAGAATTAATGTACTGATAACGTCTTCCCAAATGTAGAGGAGTAATAAACTCGTTGGCCGGGTGAACTCCAATTCCCTTGGATATTGGCTGAGCACGGGCGCTGAAGAAGGTAACTGAGTCCAAAGGAGGATGTCATTGCCTCATTTCGGTCTTTCAGACATTTAAATCTGTTTTAAGTGCAGATCTTGGATCGATTCCATTCACTCCCTCCACAGCTTGCATTTCGTATCAGCAAGCATAACTGAATGCAGATGAGCTCCGAGAGGCCCGAAGTCGAAATCCATATGCACGCTAATTGTAATGCCTGGTTGGAACCCTCGAGTGATGGCTTGCGAAAGTGGAATCAAATTATGATGGTTTACAACAAAGCTAACCTAGGATTAGAGAATTACAGGCTCGTTTACTTCGGGCCCGTAATGGGATTTTGGGGTCATGAATTTTTAAGGAGGTTAAGAAGACACTGGAGCCAACCAGAAATGCAGCCAAGAAATAAAAGTTGTGTTGAAAAATCTTCATTAAGAGAGCATGAGGCATGAGAAACATTACTAGTGGTACAGTCTGAATAAACATTTGTCTTTTTTTTGCTACTATGTCCTAATAATACGTCCTTTAGGTCATGAAAGTTACCACTGCTTTGGGGTTGCTTTGGAGTGAGCACTATTGACTCTTTTTAGTGTGGATTCAACTTATCTCCAGCTCTAATTTTTATTTTATTTTATTTTTTGGTGTTTAGGGACATGGCGCATGGCGTGATGTACACCTACCAGGTTCAGACGATCTCCAGATGGAGAGATAGCGAACCGTCTCCTCCTCTATTCCACCGTCTAGGAGTGCCATACTGCGGAGATGGGCTCATCCAGAGGTGTGTTTATGCGATACATCTTCAATTTCATCATTATCATCAGGCAGGTGTCCATCTAAACCTTAATGATGATCACATGCATGCTGCTTTCCTATTCTCTTTTGGCCCCCAGGTCCCAAGGAGAGCAGTGCGATGATAAGAACACCATAAATGGGGATGGCTGCTCAAGTCAATGTAGGAAAGAGCCATTCTTCAACTGTGTAGGTGAGTGCACAAATCAACAGAAACCTGTCTTATGTCTCAATAGTTCACAGAGTGAATAGTTCACCTACGAGTCCAGGAAGGTGAGAGCTAAAAAAAAGTTCTTTCTCCAGGACACATGAACTGCTGTTTATGCAACCTCACAGAGCAGATCAACATGCTTAGAGGAGAGCACTAACTTATATAACCATGCGCTAATTGACAAACCACAATTGGCTAGCATCGCTCTGAATAGTAGGAAAGAAGAATTGCTGTGGCGTCACTGCATTCAGTGAGGCAACGTTTAGATACTTGAGCTACTCATGACTAAACATGCTTTGAGGAGACTGTTATGGTCCCATCTACATGAGCTAACAGACACTGATAGTACATCTAGAATCTATGCAACAAATAACATGGATAATATGACTAAATTCTAGTCAGGAAGACCCAGACTGACACACACACCTACAAATATTTCACACAGATGTGGGTTCTTCTTGTAAAATTATAAAATAACAAATAGCCCTAAGAGAATGCTGGAGAACACTGAGAAACAAACCACGTAATTCAGGAATCTGAAAATCACTGGAGCACATTATTGGACAGTCTTATTCTAGTTGGTTGTGTTGTAGTATAGTCTGACTGCAGCCCTTAGCATACATTCACACTAGCAAGCAACAAAGTGAAAGACGACCGTTCATTTTCTATATATATGCACAACATGAATCTGCAATTTCAGCAACAGCAGCAAGCGACAGCATGACAAGTGAAATTAGAATTTTCTCAATTCTATGCAAATTAAGTTAAAAACATTTTTAAAAACTTTTGGCTTGAATGATTTTTGGGCTAATCCTAATGTTTTTCAAGTTCCCCACTCACAACTTTGGTACCTACCTGTAGTTAGTTCCCATTTACTGTTTGAAAAAGATTGTGTGGTTTTATCTGATCCTGTCATATACAACCTCTCATTAACTGTATATAGAGATATTATGAAGATAAATAAAGCTTGGAAGGAAGTAACAGAGACCACCGAGTGTATAGCTAGTGCAGTTAGCACGTGTACGAAGCCTAGCATGTAATTTTAGCACAGTATTTAATTTCTGTTAATCTAGTTTTCTTTATATATGTATATAAACAACAGTATATAGCTACTACTGTTTAAAAAAAAAATGCTGGACAGGCCACACCCACAAGCATCAAAAGTAGCAGTCTCTACACAGCCACCCCAAAAAAAAACAAACTACAAGCGACACAAGTGATTTGTCACTTGCTATTGTGAACATAGTGTTATACCTCGGGACCTGATCGTGATCATGCGTAATGTAAAATGATTAAATAATCTGCTTTGCAAATATGCCTTTAGACTTGTCCATGTCCCTATGCACATTTTTGTTACTTTCCTCCAAGAATTCTCAAGCAATGCGACATCCCCATCATGTCTGGAAGACATTTTATTCAAAAGAGCAGGCCAACAAATTCAGAACGGATGCTTTGGCACCTTGTCTGCTTCTTTGCTTTATGCATAAAAGAGGCTTTTCCGCTCCTCTTTGGTTTTGGCCCGAGGAAACTTGTGTCGCATTGAGTCTGCAGCTCCACACATATGGAAGTTATGTGCAGCATGCTTGTGAACATGAAATTAACATGTTTTGTCAAAACGGCACATGTGAACAGTCACGTACCCGTGATCACGGGCATCGGCAGATTTTGAGGTGTCTGCCTCAGGGATTCTGATTCCAACAATATAATCCTGACCTTCTGTCACCAGCCAGATGTCACCTTTATTTAGATCTTGTGGAGTTCTCTTGATCTGTTCTCATACGGCTATCGTGGTACCTGTTATTTTCCTCTGTCTGCATACTTTTAGTGGAAGAACTCACATCTGTGTGGCGGCTTGAATTGTTTGTAGATTTCACATGGAAACTGGATAGATCATCTGCCCATCTGTCTGTCTGTGTCTTCCTGAATCTGTGTCTGCCTGACTGGACTTTAGTTGCAATATTTTAAGTTAAAACCAACACCACCAAAAAGTTTTAAGTTAAAACCAACACCACTAATGTTTATTTTCACTTCTTATGGTTTCCAACTGTTTAGCCTTAAACATTGTTTTAATTAATTAACAACATTATATAAGCAAGCTTAGCTATCATTATTGTTGTAAATACATCATTAGCTATCAGATACATCAAGCTACCTATCCTCTACTTCAAAAATAAAACTATCCATGTCTGCTAACAAGTGGGTAAAAACAATTTTGCCGGCATTAGCTAAACTAGCTAGCTTGAACTAGAGACTTATGCTGATATCATTCATACATACATCACTGGCCTGTAGTTTAACATGAAACACTGGTTTAATTACATATTATAATACTTTACCAGGACTAGCTGAACTAGCTTGCACAATGAATTCACAACTAACTAGTTAGCATAGCTAACATAAACTCAACATCCGACAACACTAGCTATCCTTCAGCAGACTACTGTATTTTATAATCAAAACCTCTAGCCATGCCTGCTAACAAGTGGATTATAGGTAAAACAAAATCCATATAATAGTTTGCCAGCATTAGCTAAACTAGCTAGCTTAACCCCAAGAGACTTGTGTCATCTGACTGAAACATTAGTATCCAGGATAAATAGACAACTAGGTAGCTTAGATAACGTTAACATTACCTCAGCACTAGAGTTCAGACATTATATAAGCTTTCAATTCCTAAACAAACTACCATAAATGAAACCTCTAGCAGTGTCTGTTAACAAACTAATTTTACAATTAATCATTTTATTGTAATTAAAACCAAAGACATGGATGCCTTTAGAGAGCAACTATACCCAGACAACTTACTAGTTAGCACAGCTAACATTAACATTGCTTCTTTAAAAGTATCAGATTCTTTGGCAAACTACAGCAAATAAAACCTCTAGCCATGTCTAGCCTCGTGTTTAGTATAAAACACAATATAATAGTTTTCCAGAATTTGCTAAACTAGCCTGTAATAAGGTTATTAAAAGTTACCTTAGTGGCACCTTAGCTAGCTTAGCTAACGTTAGCATTACCTCAGCTGTAGCTAACACAAATATCAAACTAGCTATACTTTACTGTATTTTGTAATGAAGCCTGTTGAAAGGCATTTATTGTGAAATTAAAACCAATGGCCATGTTTGCTAGCAAGCTAGCTAACACAAAGCTAAACTTGCACTAGATTAGCACTGACAGTAAAAGAAGGTGAATCATGTAGCTAGCAAAGCATATTGCACTTCTGACACCATGTGTGTTTTCTTCCTAACTGCAGTAAGCAGAGTGTGTGTGAGTGTGCATGTGCCCCCTTCGGCAGCCCCACGTTTCAACATCGGCAGAGCTAGGCTGAGGGGAGCATTGGAATTTGCTTAGAGGCCAACTTGGCACGGCATTTCTCTGTCCCCCTCACTGGAACCCCTGACTTTGGGAACCGGGAAGGGGGGGTTTGGGAAAAAGAAAGAGAGGGATAGAAAGAGTGGGACGAAGAAGGAGGGAGTGCGAGATGAGAAGGATGCAGCGCAAGGAGGACCCTCTGGAGAAAGATTGATTGAGAGGGAGAGGATGGAGAGAATATGGACGTGAGTGGTGGAGAAACTGGAACAGGAGGAACAGAGGAATACAGAAACAGTAGAGCAAGAGATAGATAAGGAAGCAGAAAGACGACTGAGAATGAAGGAGACTCCAGTGTCTGGAAAAGACATCTCTCTCTTCTCTTTCTCTCTCTCGTTCTCTCACTCTATCTGTCTGTACATCTCGCCCTGTCCCCCTACCTCCTAAAAAGATAAATAAATACAATAGACCCCTAATCTGACAAATTCATCATATCCCGTTACTCTCACGAATCCTTTCTTCTCCACCTTGGCTGCCACAGCAGGACGCTCCTTTCTTCGCAAAATTCATCCAAAACCAACCCGCTCTGACCTGGCAGCGAGGACACGTATGTTTGCTCTCTTCTTCCTCCCATTCTCCCGGAGAGAGGAGAGGAAAGGAAAAAAAGAAAGGGATGACACCAGAAAAGCTTTGTTTTTCTTTAAAAGCACCTACTGATAATCTTTGGCAGAGACTCTTCCTTGCCGCTTTTTCTCCCGTGTCACTGGGTTCATACTCATGTTACGGACCTTCCTCCTGCTAGAGTGTGGAGAATGAAAACTTAGTTAGCAGTCGCAAAGATCTATTAAGTTTGAGGAAGTTTTACCTCACTTACAGAAAGAAAGTCACTGCTTTTTTTTTTATATAGGTGTATATATAGCTGTGCTTTACTTGCTATAATATAGACCTAGCAGATGACTAGCCTTTGGATAAGATTTTAAATCCTGTTGACAAAGTCTAGTTCAAACATCAGCAAAATCGCAATATGTTGGTCGCTAATAGCATTCCTGAATTTTTCATTCTAGTTTACAACTAGCTGCCATATGGTTTATCTTGTTAATGCCTATCTAATGCAGTTGCAGCCTTCACATTTGTGATCTTTACGCAAAGTGTAAACTCCTCTGTCCTGAAGTCTTTCTGTGTTGGAAAAACTTACTGACTGTTACAAAGCACTGACACTGAAGACTCCTTCTTTAAATGTTAATTAAATGTCTCCTTGCAGGAATCTTCACTATCAGTGATTTTCTTTGTTTAATGACAACACATTTTTTTAATCCATATATTATTAGACTTAGAGAGTATGTAGAGGGTCCAACATACAAGTCACTATGAATGAGCTCTTGTTATAGAAAGAGCTGCTGAAACTTAAACAACATACATGGAACCTTAACCCACATTTTCTGTCCTACTTTACACCAGTGTGGCTCTTTTGTGTCATTTTGACACAATAAATGGTAACACACAATCTTTACATGTCATTCTGTCTCTCACAGACGAACCCAGCATATGCTACTACTATGATGGCGATGGCGTTTGTGAGGACTTTGAACGGGAGACAAGTGTAAGGGACTGTGGTTTGTATACGCCAAGTGGTTTCCTGGATCAGTGGGCCACTACGGTGGAGACGTCCCATGAGGAAAGGCCCTACTGCCAAGCCGAGGTGGCATCGGGATACCCTGCAATCACCAAGGTAGAACCTATGACCTGCATGTCAGAGTAACACAAAACGTACTATCAATCCCTAAATTCTTTAATTTTTTTCTAAGAGTTTTCTAAGTGCTGCTGGGTGATTATCATTGTTTTTCTTTCCATTTGTTTTGGGTTTTTTTGCTCTTCTTTTAGTTGGACTTGCTCACTTTATTTAAACCCTACAGAATTGAATAACTTTCATATAAACCCTTTTCTTGCTGTTAAAGGTGATCTCTGCATACACAGCATACACAGTCCTTTGTCGCTGTGTGCAGACAGACATTGGCATAGCTGTGACAGACAGCCTTTTAGCGAAACCCATGCTTGGCATGAAGATGCATTGTCCTTTCCTGCTTGTAAGACTGAAGATAACATATCCAGAGTCCAGAAGATCCTAAACCTGTCTTTCAAAATTACACACCAACCACTGTGTCAGCCCTTGTGCACAGTGACCTGGCCCTGTTACAGCTAAGGTCAGACTGGGTCACTTTAGCTGGAGAAGATCAAAGTCACACAGAAAGGAGACGGATGAGGCCATTTGAAGCCAAATGATACAGGGCATATGGAGGATGTCAGCTCCGTAAGCACTCGATGGATGAATTGAGAGAATTTGGCATTTAGAGTTCTTCTGAAAAACCCCACTCATGCTTCTGTTCTTTCTTTTTTCACCAGCTGTTACATGCAAGGTCTTCTGTCCTTTGTAGTTTATGATACGCTGAATATTCAGTGGAGATAATACTATCTCAAATTCTTCCTTTAAACCGAGCATGTTTGTCAGCTCATAGTAGTCTTGGGATTTCTCTCTTTTCTTAACCAAACCAAACCCAGACAGTTGTGATTGAAGACAAATGGATATCTTGAATCATCCCTGCAAAGTTCTGTATCTACTTCTGAGTGCCTTGTACATGATCTAGCCATGCTCTAGCTTTGGCATGGCATATCTTTGTCATATCTCATCATCATCCCATCCAGTCATCAAACAGACAGTGCGTGAGGTCTATCTCTTTAGAAGTAGCTGTAAACAGTAAACACATCCCTGCCTTGCCTTTCTTCATCCGGGCCTGTTGATGATCAAGGTGCCTGCACCATCTCCTCTACACTGAGACGCATGCTTGTCATTGTTTTGTTGTTATTGTGGTCTTCCTTCATTTGTTGCGTCCTTACAATCAGAAGATTCTCTGCAGGCTCTGCTGCTTCAAAGGTCGTGTTGGGCCAGCTCCCCCCACAGGGAATGAAGTTAGTTGATAGGGATCAGTCCGGATGCTTGAAAGGAACCCAGGGAAGATGGAGTGAGGCGGGAAGGGACTTTGTCTCTGTCAAAGATGCCAACAGGCCTGCAGCCACGACTGCTATTCACCATGAAGAACACACAGCCTTTTAGGTCAAATGAGCAGATTTTCTTCGTTGTGAGAGCCATATGTGAGAACACCAACCCACCCACTAGTTAAAACCCCCACCATCAGACTGTGTGCATATCTCATACATAGAAAGAACAGGATGTCTTTGCTGCTCTGTATTTTCTATCTGTGTGGGCCGGGAAGAAATGTTCTTGGCCTGGCTCATCTACAGCAACCCAACAGCACTTTACCGACTTTTACACGCTCGTTGTTTTGACCTGCAGCTTGAAGTGAAATTGATCCTCAACTTATCCCAATTTCGACTTTGCAGTATGTCAGCATTTGGTGGAGTGCATCTGGGCTGGAGCATGGTCAAGAAAACAGCATGCAGCAGCATGTTCATGCAGAACGCTTCCAGAAAAATCTGCACGGCCGCTGCTTGTGAGCTGGAGAAGCCTGCTTGGCTGGTTCAATTCCCAGGCCATGCGGTGAGCGAGTCGTGTACTTGGGTATAAAAATATACAGACAGCCACCATGCAGAACAGCAGGACTGCTGGAGCTTCGGCCAAATCCAGCATTGTCCAGCGCCAAGGCTGATATCCCGTCTGCTGGTTAATGTATCTGCCCCTGTTTTTTCATGCCTGATTTCATCAGTTTTACAGGATCATGATGAAATTGGGCTCCTTTTTTGTTCAAGTCATTCCAGATTTTCTTCACCTGTTTCAGAAGTGAGAGACTTTTAGAAAGTCTTGTATTCAGTGGATTTGAGAGAAAGAGAAAGCATAATACAGATTGTTCGGTAACCATTTTATCCTGCTCAGGGTGGCAGTGTATCCAGGACCTAGCCAGGTAATTCTGGGTGCAAGGCAGGAATATACAGTGGATGGATGTCCCTGGCAGAGCATCCCATACACTCATTTGCATCTAAGTCCAATTTACAATAGCCAGGTCACCTAGTGGGATGTTTGGGGAGGAGAAAGCAAACCAGAGAACTCTGTGGAAACCCCCATGGATAAAGGGAGAACTTTGCACAGTACCAGAGCTCAGAATCAAATCTTAGATTCTGGATCTGTGATGAGGTATGAGGCACAGGGTGTAGCATTGCTTGCTGAGAGCTCCAGGGTTCCCATTTTGAGCCTGAGCTTCAGTTTCTGTATGTGTGGCATTTCACATGATTTCCCCATGTTGCTCCAGGATCCACCATGACCCTGACCAGGATCTGACCAAATGGGGAATTTCTGGGAAAACAAATGTATCTATCCTGATTTCAGAGTCACCATTAGCTTGATTTATTTTTCTTTTTGCATAAGCAGGACCAGTGATTTACGAATGAAATGTCAAAGACAATATTTCTTAGATATTGTTTACATCTGTTCAAATTTCAACCAGGATCTTGAATTAGGCATGATGATTGGGGTTAAGATGAGAGTGGGTGATGTGAAGGTGTAGCAGTGTCATTTGAAATAGGTTTTTGTAAAATAAATCACTCTGAACAAGCCTTCATTATTATATTGAGAGAAGCCCTGACTTCTGACAAAAAAAAAAAAATTAACATTCTAAATTATAAGAAAGTCATTACAAACCATATCCTGTGAAAGCTATATGATATTTTTTATCCATGACTGATTGCTTGTAATCAATTTCCAGGTTTTTCAGCAGCTAAGATCACATTTGAGAGCAATAATGATATTTTTACATCACACTGCTCATGTAATTACGTACTAAAATTAACAGTGACACAAAATAATCAAAATGATTTATCACTTTTTCTCTCTTCTTATGCTCACCAGTGCATGCAGTGTGAGGTTAATTAAGGTAGCCCCACATCCCAAACATGGCCGAGCTGCAATAGGACACATAGTCCTTCCTAAGCAATATGTCTTCAGTGCTTGAACAGAACATCCTGTTCACAGAGCTGTACCACAGGGATGCTGCTTTTAGCTGAGGTTGGCCTGGAGGGGATTTTGACAGCGTCTCGTTCTGCGCTCAGGTTAACAACAAGCATGTGTTAGCATAGCAGTGCACTAGGGTTTCAATAGGTTATCTCCCCAGAGTCACTACACCACACTGGGCACTGATGCAAGACTTAGTATTCTCAGGAGGCCATGCAGCACAATAACGACAGGCCTGAGAGCACTGCTCTCCATGCAGATACATGCACATGGAGCTCGTGCAGAGCTTTTTTGCATGGCCGACTGGCTAAAAGGTCACATTAGTAATAGCTCATTTCATTGCAAAGTCACTTTACGATAATGGTTTTCAGCTATGCTCTCGAGGGCGTGTGAGTGTGTGTGGGATAGCAGTTTTGCCAGCCCTCTGTGTTTCTGGTGGCTTTGGACCATCTCGTGTTTGTGCGGAAGTTCACTGAAGTGTTTCAAAGGCTGCCTGTGTGATTGCTTTGCTGGAGCTAATAGAGACTGGCTGAGGTATTTTACATGGTCTGAACACTTAAAGAGAAAGTGCATGTGTTCAGAGGTAGTTAAAGCAAATTTGAGGAAGTGCTTGTTGTGGTACAGAGGTGCTGAAAATGTATGCTAAATATATATGATAGTCAGAATAGTCAGAATAAAGATGTTGAAAACCTCACTAGCAGATTTCCTCATGTGGAGAATGTCATGGCTTGATCAAGTTTTCGGAAAGTTATGTGCCATAGGATATATTTTATTTTTAGCCAAGTCAGTTTGTAATCAGAGATGGGCTCAAAATGTCTATGATGCTCCTGCACATCAGATCATCATCAAAACAGAGAAGAGCGCTTATACACTCTGTATAGATGACAGGGGACAAAATGTTCAGAATGTTTAAATGACCTAATAAAGACATTAATAAAAAATACATTTTGTCACCAGAACATGAGTGAATTGAGTGAATGAATCAGTGATTATTCCTCAGCCAGTTAGCAAGAACAAAGATCAGTGGAATGAAGAGATGATAATGAAGCTTGGGTTTAAATGCCGCGAGAGGTGATGAGACAGACTGATGTGGATGATGCTGATAATCAAAGTGAGAACTCATTTCCCATTGTAAATGTTTAAATTTGGTGGGATGATGAATCAGCTAACCAGTTAACCAGGCTAAAATCCAGAGTCCAATCTTATCCGCAAAATGGTCCATGTGCCTACAGTTTTTTTTTTCCAACCAATCGAGAACCACACCGGTTTAATCAGTTAATCTTGACCTTCAATCAACTATTAAATGTAACTAATGCTTGCTTAGATTGAAAACCTGCAGAAACAATTTGGTGAATAAATTTGCACAGCTATCTGAGCACTGTGTTTAGAAAATTAAGCAATGATCAGCAATCCTGCTTGTCCCCACTTCCAAAAATGTAGCTCACAGCAGGTTTCCTTTTCTAGCTGGAGATAACGTCCCACTTCCTTATTCTTCATGCACACCAAAAGCTAAAATCTACATCACAGCAGGAACACTCAGTAACTGAGAAAAGTACAATGGTGACTTTGCCATACCACAAAGGCTTCTCTTGTTTCAATTATCATTAAAAGGAGCATCTGGTTTTCCCATAAGAGCCCAGACTCTAAAACACAACCTCCATTTACACGCTTGGCTGTTAACACATCAGGTTTTGGGGGAACGTGGCCAGCAGCTCTGGAAGGGCTGAGGGAGAATGTCATTTATGTTAAGTGGAGGTGGTTCGCTTATGGAACGCTCTTGGGAAGCCATCGGCAGACCGCACATTTTGCTTGTGCACCCACAGTGGCATGTGAGGCAGCCGTGGCTTTGGCTTGTCAGATGAGGAGAAGCCACGAGTTATGGCAAAGTTAGCCCATTTTAGTCACCAGTCTCATTTTCTTTTTCGCCAACTCAGACCTGCCAGCCTTTACACGCTTTGTGTAAGGGCTCTAGTATTTTAACACTGGTGAATGCAGGTACAAGTTATCACTCAAAAAGATCAGCCTTCTTTTTTCCCAATAAAAACAGCAGATAAACATATGTTGAATGATTGACAGTTGTGTAGGTGTTTTGTTTTACTCTCCTATATTAACTGACACCCCTGAAAGCCCCACCCCTATCCCCGATCTCACATTGGTAATCTCTCATCTTAAGTTTCATGCTTGAAAGATGCACCCTCACTTTCAAGGTTAATGGAGAATATTTTGAGTTCATTAATATGAAATAAAATCTATCAATATACGTTTAGCTAACATTAGACAAGTTTATAGTTAATTATTATATTTATTATGGATGCCACAGAAAATTTTCAGCCAAAAAATAGTAAAAAAAAATTGGTTCAGAGAAGCCCCTACTGGTGAAGCTGCACCTGCATGAATTTTGGGTTACATTATGCATAATGTTGTTTCCAGCTAGTCTTTCGAGTCTTTAGCGGTTAACCAAGAGATATGAGGGAAGCAAGGGGATTTGTGTCTGGATGTTTGGCTCTGAGGTTTTGAAAGAGCATTACCTCACATGGAAGGCTGTATGCAGGGTTTCTTGTGTCGTGATGGTAAAGCAAACCTCACACAGGTCTCCCTACAAATGTCTCACAGATGTTGCGCTATCTGGCAAGCACCTTTCCTGTTTGTCCCAAGAAAAAAAAAATCACAGTTTATCCAGCACATTCAGAGAAAAATTAACGGATTTGTATAGACAAACCAAGAATGTGCACTCCCTGGGAGTTGACTATTTGTGCAGTTGAAGAAAAAAAAAACTTCACAGGAGGAGTAAAACCCTGAAGAACACCGGGTGAGCTCGTATTTTGAGAGCATTAGGCAGGTAGCCACGTTTCAAAAGGCTTATGAGATCGTTTATTATTTCCTAAATTGAAGTGCCATAGATCATAGGAAAATAAACATGAGCCGCACGCAGGACATTTGTTTTAAAGATGGAGTTGAGGTGGAAATGAGGTGGCCAACCCCAATACCCTTGGTACCTTCTCGTGATTTGTTTAGGTTGTAAACAGAAAGCAAGTGCTTTTTTCGCTTTAATCCATGGCCTGCTTTGCTGCCAGCTCTTGCAGCTGTTCCTGAATTAGCAGTTTAGAGCAGAAAATCAGGCACAAGATTCCTCTTGAGGATCTCGAGCTGTGCGCTCTCAGTGACTGACCTAGCTCAAACCCCCAACTGCTGTGCTTCTCTGGAAGATCTATACCAATTCTTATTTAAAGATTAAGTCATTTTTTTAATCCATTTGGCACACTGCACCTTTTCTGCTGGCTCATTCTTTTCCTGAATAGTCTTTCTGAGGATATGGTCAAACTCCAAAACTCAGTAGCTATTCTTTACTAGGTTTAATTAGTTGATTCCTTTGGGAATGAGGTCTTTGTGCTAAAGACTGGGAAAGAAGGAGATTCAGATAACAGACCTGCCAACGTTTATGCATTTTGCATATGATCTCCTCATTTTAACATCAACTCTCTGATATTAATTGACACCCCTTGAATCCCCGCCCACCCCTTCTCCCCAATTTCACAGTAGTAATTTCTCTTTCTGTCGAAGGTAAATGAAGAATGTTTTGAGTTCAATAATATGGAATAAATATATATGAATGTATGTTTGACTTAGATATTATTAGGGACATCATTGAAAACTTTTGGTCATAAATGGACAAAAATGGCACTTTTTCAGCTGTAATAGAAAAAAAAGGAAGGATAAAATGTCAGCAAAACAGTAGTGCTGCATTAAATAATGTTTGATGATACCTTTTAATGTTTACAAATATCATATTTTTAAATTTTTATTCAGAAATTATTAAATATAAATAAAAACATTTATATTTAACACTGAATTCCTGAAGGAGGAAAAAAAAAGAAAAATCTGTCCTAAGATTAACATTTTTCAAAAGATTAAGTACAATATTTGCTGCTTCCAGTCATTTTTAAAAAAAATTCATAACCACAATATTCAGAGTATCTCAGTAAAGCATACTGTGACATAATTTATCCTAATATCAATATTATATAGTCATATTGCCAAACCTTAGTTAGCAGGTTTGACATTCAGGCAGATGAGGAAAATGCTATTGGAGGTCAGCTCTCAAGGTCTTTGGTCTCTTTTATCTTGATTTACTAACAATATCTTGAGTCTGAAGACAAGGATAACCTGTGTGTGCTGGTCTGTATTGTACGGGCGATAAAGGGGAGTGTATGAGAAACCCCTCCTTCCCAAAACTTCACAGCTGGTCTGAATTGCATCTTGGAAGCAATCGTCAAGCCATTCCAGGCGGACTTTGTTTTCAGGAGTGAACGCTGGAGGATATTTGCTTATAATTAACTTCAAAACATCCAGTCGCGCCGAGATCCATGTGGTCCATGGTGGATGCACACCATATTTGAGCGATGTTCTTCCAAGGTTTGGGTTTGTTGACCAATCCGATGAAGAGAAACATTGCTGTAGGATGTGGGACGTGGAGTAAAAAAATCTGGTTTCATTATGTGAGACAAAGCCTACTGAGCTGTCTTCAACTTTTTAGTAACTTCTGTCAAGTTTTCTGTGTCAGTGGTCATTTTTGCATATTTGCAGAATGAATTTGTGCCTGTGCAGTATTACGGGAATTCATCTCGTGCCTCCGTGTTCTAATCAAGCGATGTAACTTGATTGCTCTTGGCAGGTCTCGGTAGCCCTTTCTCACTAAAATGAACAAGCCTTAACAAGCTCGCAACATTTAGTGTGCTGTTTCTTCCACCCTCTTTTTATTTTTGCTACTTTACTACCGCCCATTGCATTCTTGCAACTTGTGGTTTCTGATGATTTATTGTACATCATTTGTTTTATTGGTTTATTTTCCCCCGTGTGTTGCTTGTGTTAGACCTTGCTTTGGCTGCTGTGTTGTGGTTTAGTAGTGATGTCACAGGGCTGGAATGCTGTCTATGGGGAGACTTCCTCTCCCTGCTTCTGGGCAGGCTTCCTCCCAGACCTGGTGGGTGGGGGTCTGGATTTATTTACTCTCCTTAACAACCAAATCAAAATAATGACAACTCCATTTGGAGGTTCTTGTACAGTAGGAGATGCGGCAATTATATAACAGCAATTTGGGGAGGTGCTGGTGGTGATGGTGGTCATGTGAAGACCTTTAATGAGTTTATACACCCCAGTTGGTTGGGTTTATGCTTGCAGGCTCGGAGGAACACATTGAAGTAGCGCAACCCACTGGTGGTGAAAAAAAGACAGCCTGGGACTGGCTTTCCACCTTGTCTCAACCTTCAGGTCTTTTGGAGCATCTCTTCATATCAGTCACAACAGATCTGTGAGGCAGATAGGACTGGGTTTTATGTGGGATGTTTGTGCTCAGATTACTCCGATAGGTTTAAAGCTCAGATGACTAATATCCAATTTCATTGGTTCAGTGGAAAAGTCAAAACAGTGGAAAAGTGTCCTTGTTGTTTTTTTTTTCTATGTGTACATTGGGAAAAAAGCTGCTCAGGCTTGAGTCTGGATCTCAGCCACAACTGCCATCCAGCAGACGAGTGGACGAATAACCAAATAAAAAAGAAAACAGATACTAACATACAAAATACAAATGCAAGAAAAAAGAATGAACATAATAAAAAAGAAAAGTCTAGTGGGAAGCAGCAGCAAAACACACACACACACACACACACACACACACCAAGCAAAACACTAAAATGTTGAAGTTTTTCAGCGTTTTGAGTTCTGTTTATACTTTGTGCAACAACGATCCCACCTTTATCTTTTACTTTCTGTGTTTTTCAGAATGCAGATTCAGACACCAGCTCAGCCGATTATCTAAACCACAGACACATCTCACCTGTTCACTTTAAACCCCAATCAGCAAAACAGCACTATGATCCTAGCAGGACTGTCTCATATTACTCTGTTTTAATGTGGCTGGCCTTGTCTGCCCTCTAAGCTACAAGGATTCCTGGTTGGCGCTTTAGCATGCAACTTCAAAATAATTTCACGGGAGGAGGAGGAAAATAAAAAACTATGACAGTTCAAGAGAAGTGTGGAAGCAGTTATAGCCTACGAGCCTGCATCTGGTTGATGTGATTCCAACGTCGATGTCAGTCAAAAAAAAAGGGAGTTAGGTAGAAGGAGAAGAGAAAACATGTGGATTTAGGAATCATGATTTATAGTTTTGGAGCTATGTATTATTAGCACTTATCCTACATTCACACTAGCAGGTGACAATTCACTTGTGTCTTGTAGATGGCCTCTTTTGCTAGTGTAAGAACTGCTACTGTTGTCACTTATGAGCATGGTCTGTCCAGCGTTTTTTTAGTTCCAATGAGAAACAGCAGTAGGAATCATTTGAGCCAGTTGCTTGGATTTGTCGCTTTACTGTGTCATACCTATCTTGCATAGAATTGAGAAAATTCAAATGTCACTTGTGTGAGGAGCTAACCATTTGGTGCACTTTTCACAGATTTTGGAATTTTGAAAGCATTATTTTTAATCTGCTGCCGTTTTTCCCTCTGCAGACCTGCCAATCTAAAGTGTATGACTTGTCTCATGGCATTTCCCAGTATGCCTGGTTTCCTTGTCGCGAAGCCCACCGCGTTTCCTGGTACCGCCCATACTGGCTGAAGGTGAATTTGCCATCCTTCACTCACCTTCCCATTAGTAACGAGTAGCAATGATGTGTTCAAGAGAAGAGTTGCATTTTGTGTTCAATTTTTTATTCTGATTGATCAGATAGCTCATTCTAAAACATTATTGTTTCAATAGTAACAAAAAATTTACTGTGTCTGGTGATGGAATGACTGTTAATAGCTGCTATAAGTGATGACAGTAAATAACTTGTTTCACAAACTTTCCACAACATTAAATGTAACTACAAATGGGAAATTAGTATGTCATTCTTTAATAATTTGGGAACTATAATCATCTGCAAATTTCTGTAATATAAGTGGATTAATACTATAGGATGCGCTGTTATAGGAAAATAATCAACCACTGCAACGTGTCCGTTCACAGGCCTATTTCTCGCACCCAATGGTAGCCACAGCAGTAATTATCCACTTGGCGGCAGATGGGACAACTATTTTTGACTCGGTCCAACATCAGACACAATGCAACATCTCTGTGCAGCTGGTGGACACCAAGGACAAGATCCATAGCTTAGGTGTGTAAAGAAGGAAATCATTAACACTGATTGGAAAGTTACAGAAAGTTTCCGAACTTCTGAAAGAGGTTTTTTTTTTTTTTTTTTTTTTTTTTTTTTTTTT
>CM041001.1:2394969-2433681 GCA_022985145.1 Pangasius djambal | reverse complement strand
CCCCAGGCAACTGGCGCCTGAGCTGCCGCACCAACCCGCTGGTGATCCCCGTGAGTCACGACCTCAGCATGGCTTTCTACCACACCAAGGCTATCCTCTTGATCTTCCGTTGCCCGTTGGTGGCCATCTCTGGTGTGGGTCTACGTTCCTTCCAGTTCTTCGACCCTATCACCATCAGCAGCTGCCAGAGTAATGAGATCTATAACCCCATGGGCCAAAGGTGAGTTCAAGGGTGTCCTAAAGTGTCTGTAAAAAGCCTGAAAGGCTTTCCTCAGTTTTCTCAGATATTTTGCCAACCTAAAAACCTTAGCTTAGGGTAAATTGAGGGTGTGTTAATTATTCCTCAAATATTAAAAGATTTTTAATATTTGGCATGAATACTTGAGTTCTAACTCAGGACTGATTCTGGGCTTGTTTGGGGGAGGTTTACTTTCATGTAGAAGAATTGCTTCGGAACTGTGGAGTTGCACAATTCCAAATGTCACTTATGTGAATGCAGGTTTGCAAGATAGTAGGCACTAGGTTTCATCCGTTTGCCGTTTTTTTAAATCATTTTCCTTTGATAACCATGTTCAAGTCGTGAAGAACAGCGTTTTTTCGGATGCATGCAATATCATCGTGGAGGAACACCTGCAAATCTTAATATAAGAAGATTTTTTGCCATGCGGTCCAGCACAAGATGTTTCACACTTCACTAAAACAATCTAAGACTCTTTCCATCAGCCTTCATTTTTCAGTCTTGAAAACTGGTAAACTGGTAAAAGCGAAAGGCAGTGTATTTATATCAATTAGTCCCAGAGCTGTAAAGGCTAAATCAAGATTGCAAATAAATGTAATTTCATTGCTTTATGGGATGATGCAGTATTTTAAGTGAGATCATTTTTTGTTCAGTTAAAGGAGACATCTCGTTCCATCTTGCTCAGCTTAAGTGGGGGTGAGTACTATACCGCCTCATAAATTTTAGGCCAAAAGTAATTTGCAAATGCTGGAAAGGGTCACTTCTTATATTGACACTGGTGATTTGTGTCAGTCCCTTTTTGGTTTGCTTTATAGAGTGGTTCATTGGCATGATTATAATGCATGCACACACACACAGAAACACAAACACACACACGCACAGAAACACAAACGCAAATATAATCTATGATCCTGTGCTCTGGGTTTTTTTGGCCTTTGCATTTTTTTTTTTTTTTGCGTAGTACTTGGAGGCAGTCAAGGACTTGCTGCCAGCGGCACTGCATTTCCCGTAATCCTTCTACCTCTACAAAACACCAAGTCCCCTGTTCCCAGTGCTGTTAACAACGGGGGTCATTATAATGGCTTGCTTTTGTGTGCTCTATCCCATTTTTCGGCACTCAACGCCTTTCAAACAAAAGCTCTGGCGCTCCCTCACATATTTGGATGCAGTGGAGGAATGTGTTTTGTTCTTTCCTCTGCTGCTCTTTGCTTGGGTGCCGGGCTTCAGAGAAGGTTTTCTGTATGAGAGTAAGTAGACATAATCAGTTTAAATTGCTCAAGATGTTGCAAGTTTAAACACTCAAGATGTCGTTCAGTGCATAAACACTGGTAGTTTTCAAAAAAGCTGCTAGTTTATTGGTTACTAGATCAGCGCAATCTCATTTTCACCTTTTGGAGCAAGCATTGCAATTTTTGACTAGTGTTTCAGCTCAACAGAATTCTTTGAATCCCCAAAAGCGTGGTACCCTTTTTTTTTTTCATAGGTTCATATTTCTTCTGGACAATCATGTTCGTAATTAAATCTCCTCTGCACTGCGGTTGGGAGATTAGATCAGCTGTCAGAAAGAGTTCCGACTTATCCCACTTTGATATCTAGAATACTCAATTATTGCTGAACAGCTGGAAGAACTTTGACTGACATACCTGCATGTACACGTATGTTGTTCGGTTCCTGTTCAACCTCCATTATGGTTCAAGCTACAAACTTATCGCAATATGTATCATGATATACATGACTATAAAAACATTTCAAACAAGTCAAAATCTTGGCAGGACTCCCAGTGTGAGATTTATTGATGCTGTATATCAATGCTGTTGCAAGGGTAGAGCAAAACATGTAGTCTTCCAAACCATTTGGTGGATTGGAAAAACTGGGCTGAGTTTTCAAAATAGTTCATCGTTAAATGGTCGAGCGAGCATCAATTTGAATCTCTTTTAACTTTACAAACCTTATGGAAAACTGGGTCCTCTTTGTGTATGTTTAAAAATTGTTAGTAGTAGTTATTAAACCAGTTCATACCACGGTACTACGGAATTCTGTATTCTGATTGGTCAGACGATGTTGATTAATTTTCATTGTAATACCTTACTGTTTGCACAGTAACAACTTACACAAGATGGGCACTCCACATAAACATAGTAAAAAAGTGTGCCGTTGATAGGATGAATTTTTCTTTAAGGAGATGTTTAACATTTATGGAAAGAGTCTCCATTGTCAATGCTTTGTACCATTCAGAGATTAAGCTGCAAGTCTTCAGCTCTTTAAACGTTGCAGTTTCACAGTAACCGTGACAAGCTGCTTTGTTTTCTTATTAATTTTAAGAGAGAGAAAAAAGAACGTCTACTGAAACAATGCTTGTAGCTGCTATATACAGTATGTTATATATGTGATGAAAAGAACCAATTTTTTTTCACAGACATTCCACATGTAACTATAAATGACTAAAATATATGACTTTTTTTAAGAGTAAATATTTGTACTCCTAGCCAATTTGCTGTGGTAGAAGAGGAATAAAATACTTGGTGTTATGGGGAAATAATTGACATCTGGGTCGCAACAGTGACTCCTGGATTCATCACACCACTGCATTGTCAATTATTTTCCTATAACAGCACACCCCCAAGTGTTTTATTCTTTATATATCTCAGTATACACTATATGGCCAAAAGTGTGTGGACATCCCATTCCAAAACCATGGGCAATAACACGGAGTTGGTCCCCTCCTTTGCTCTTATTAAAAAAAAACACTCTTCTGGGAAGGCTTTCCACTAGATTTTTGAGCATGGCTGTGGGGATTTGAAGTCAAATCAAGAGGTTTTTATTGTCATTCCTCTATATACAGTAGCTTGTATACACTGGAACGAAATGTCGTTTCTCAAGGACCATGGTGCAGCACAAAACAATACAGTAGGACAGTACACAAGACTATATAAAGTGCGAATACACAACAGTGTGAGATGAGTCCAAGACAATAAATTACACAGAACAGTACATGTGTGAACAACAAAGCTTTGTGCCCATTCATCCACAAGAACATTAGTGAGTTCAGGCACTGATGATGAGCGACGAGGCCTGGTGTACAGTCTGCATTCCAGGTAATTTTAAAGGTTTTCAGTGGGGTTGAAGTCAGGGCTCTGTGCAGGACACTCGAGCTCTTCCATTCCAACCTTGGCAAACCATGTCTTCATGGAGCTCACTTTGTGCACAGGGGCGTTGTCGGGCTGGAACAGGTTTGGGCCTCTTAGTTCAAGTGAAAGGAAATCTTAATAATTCAAAGACAATTATGTGCTTCAAGCTTTGTGGCAAGTGTTTGGGAAAGACCCAAAAAATATGTGTGATGTCAGGTGTCTACATAATTTTGGCCAGATAGTGTATCTGTGTATGAAACCGTATTGGTACTTGAAACTATTTTTGTCAATTTTTTTCTAGTAGTGGCTCTCTGCTTTTGGAAAACAAATATCATTTGTTCAGCTAAAAATTTGCTGCTTCGGCAATCCGTTTGGATATTTTTTTACTCCTCTGTCCTGGTTTTAGCCTTTGAGTTGTCTAGCTTTGTCCAGTTTTCACTGCAAATGAGATTTTATGAGCGATTTATGGAGTAGAGGTTTTAAAAAAAAGAAAACCCACTCATCACATGCGTCCGTCATATCTGGAGACGTTTTTGAATGAGTAGACTTGACATCATGTCACTAACAAATGATTAGTTTGAATTTTATAAGCCTGCCTATTGATTTGTAAAAGAGAACCATATCTGCTGTTTGTTTGTCCCCATTTCAATCCGTTTCATTTTCCCCCATGTTGATCCAATCAGCTCCAAGGCATGTGTTAATGATTAAAATGTTCTTTATTTGTCTGTGTGGGGAAGAAGTGAATGTGAATGTGGTTTGCTTGCTTGTGTGTGCGTGACGAATATGTAACACATCCGAGTCTGATGTTTTACTTTTTCAGGTTTGACAAGAATTACAGTTGATTCCTTGACCAAAGCATATCAAGTTAGTGTCCCAAAACCTCTCTCTCGGACACAGGTCCCGGTCGAGCCGCTACGATCAACTCCGCTTCCATTGTGGTGCTCGTGAGGTCTCATTTGTTTAGCTCCAGAGTGGAAAGAGTGGGCCAAGCACATTCTATTTATACTGCAGCTCCCTCCCTGCGGCTTTGTTGCCAAAGTAATGAAGATTAATGTCAGGTTGACCGCGGTGTGTGTGTCTCGCCGGAGTTGAATGTGACATGTAGTATTCCACTGTTAGTCCTCCGGGCCGTCTGGAGGATGACGTAGTGCAGTTTGTGTGCAACAGCCTCTCTCTTTCTCACTCTCTGTCTCTCCCTCTTTCTCTGTATCTCTTTTCTTTCCCTTATCTCTCTCTCTCTCTCTCTTTCTTTCTATCTCCCCCCAGTTGCGTTCATTACTCCTGCGAGGCCATCGACTGCCAGGAGCCGAAGGTCCGCAATGCAGAGCTGCGATGTAGCGGCGGCTTTTTCAACGGCGCCCGATGCACTGTCACATGCAACAGTGGCTACGTGCTGCAGATCCACCGGGATGATGACCTCATCAAGAGCCAGGTATGCGCACGGCTCAGAACAGCGAGAAAGAGAGAGAGAGAACATCGTCTCTCCAGTGTGTAAGAAAAGACAGAGCTACTGTATAGTCTGCTTGTCAGTTTTGTCCCCCGCCGTCTGGCCCCAAGAAAAGTCTGGATAAAACAACCAGAAAGAGAGAAAAAGGAGTGAGTGAGACAGAGAGAGAGCGGATGAATGAGCGTGTGCATTCCAGCTGACCCCCTTTGCCAAGAGCCCCCGCGTTCTCAACAGCCATTAACATTATAGAGCGGCACCTCAACAACTTTTTACGTGCACCGAGGAGCCTCATGTGGAAGTGGTTAGCAGTGGCCTTAAACACTCGGCCCCCCTCCAACCATGCTCCCTAAGCTCCATACACAAATTAGCAAAGCCCCAATACACACACACACACACACACACACACACACACACACACACACACATATGTGTGTGTGTGTGCATGTGTATAAATGTATACTGCAGTAACATGACATTTAGCCATTTAGTGTGTTAGGTGGCACCGAGGGTCAAACAGTGCAGAAACAATGTTAAAATGACATACATACGTTTGAAGGTTAATTTAAAAAAAAAAAAGCAAGCATCTACCTTTCTGAATGTGATGTAAATTTCGCTAGTAAATTGTAGGTCCACCATAACTGCATCCGACATCTTTGGTATCTTAAGCAGCATTTTGGATTCTCTCACTTATAATATCATTCTTCTCGACATACCTGGTAAGATTCTGTCTGCTAATAATTAGCTCCAAGACTGAGAGATTGTTTTCTGTTGATTTTGAATAATACACATATTCTTAGACCTCATATTCACTTGTGTATTACAAAAACAATAAATACATTTTCATTTGTTCATGTGGAAAACACGGGGGAGGGGTGCAAACTTTTGCACCCATCTCTGTATAAAGTACATTGTACAAAACAGAAAAAAGAAATGCTACCAGAAGTGGAGCATTTTGAAAAGGAACTGCAGTCTGATTGGTCATCATTTGGGGGTGTGCATCAGAAATGTCGCAGGAATGGGCAGTTTTGGGCAGGAATGGGCGAGAACAGGAGATTAGATATGAAGCTTGCGGGACAAAGAAAGTCTGTGTATGTTAACATGGGAGCATGTTGTACATGGCAAACTGCCTGATTCTATGTTCAGTCACTGATATTCAGTAAATGATTTTTTTTATTTGTTTATATTTCTGTAGTTATTACAAAAATAGTAATTATGGAAGCAGGTGGGATTAGTCAGAATTTTGTAGGAGCATCTTGGATTGGGAAGTGCCAGAATAGGTCAAGTGTGTCTGCGGGGAGACAAAGGGATTGTTGAAATTTTCTGTGGGAGTGAGTAGGATTGGTCAAATTTCCTTTGGGAGCCGGCGGGATTGGTCAAATGTTCTGCAGGGGTGTCTGGGATTGGGCAAACTTTCTGTGGGAAGGCCAGGTTTGCTCAAGAGTGTCTGCAAGAGTGGGTGGAATTGGTCAAATTTCCTGATGGAGTGTGTAGGATTGGTCAAATTTTCTGCAGGAGCTGGTGGGATTGGTCAGACTTGCTGCATGCTGTAGACCCCAATTCTGAAAATGTACCACTATGTATCTAACTCTGTATCACTAACTAGCCTTGAATACACAGTGATGACAAAACTACCTCTCCTTTAAATGCGATGTGTCGAGCAAAAACGAAGACCCCGGTCGGACTTTTTCCACAGCTAGCAGTGTGTGCACTATTAACACAACTGAGCGAACAGCACGGCACACATAGATGCAAGAGTAACACTTGTCTACTCTATCATTTTATAAAGACATTTCTTTTGTTCACCTATGCACCCTTACTGCAACTAAGGCAAGTTACATTTTAATGACCCTGAGGGAAAACAGGACGCACCAGGCCCTGTGTTGTGTGTGGCACGTATGTGTGCGCCTGTACAAGATTGCAGCATCAGCACGGAAAGAGTGAAAGATGAGACCGACGTCAAGCTCCATCTCATCATCTTGCTTCATTAGGGAATTGCAGACTCGCTCCACTTGTGTCAGACGGGTTTCCAGGAACTCTTTTAGATCATTGTATCTGCAAAAACATCTGTTCTGTTCTCTCCACTTGTTTGTGTGTGTGTCAGTGCATGCAAATATGTGTGTGTGTGAAAGAGAGAGAGAGCGTGGGTACACCGTTGTTTTTGTTTTCTCCATGTAAACCCTTTTCTCAGATGTTTGATGGATAACCGGTGTGGGAAACATGCTAATTCCACTTTCCCCGGGACATGCAAATGTGAAACTGCACTGTGGTGGGGAGATTACATCTGCCATCACATGGAGGCCCAGGCCTAGTAAACTGAGCAAATTATCAATTATTCTGAGCTTTTGGCGTCATATAGGACTTTCTCAGTATCAGCCACAGTGGACCTGTATAGTTGAGTGCAAAAGTTTGAGCACTCTGATACCAACAAGATGTTTCATTGAAGTTTGCTGTTTTGGTGGAAGGAAAACTGTATTCCAGTTGTCTGTAAGGGCTTTAGGTCTCCTGCTGTTTGTTTTAGATATAAAAAAAATTCTTTCCCTCTTTGACTCGGATCTTTGTTTCTATCATCCTTCCGTTTTTAATTTCCGTAATTTTATTTGATTTCTTTTAATGTTGGTTAACACTATTATCCCTCTCTAGCTCAGAGAAAGGTTGATATTGTCTGTATAAGGTCTTCCAGTCCAATGGACTCTTAACTCAACTGCTCACCAAAAGCTGCTTTAGAGTTTGAGCCTGTTGTTGTTGTTGTTGTGTGCTGTTGGGGATGGGGTGCAAAACTTTTGCACTCTGCTGTAAGAGACTTGGGACTGGGAAATGCTATAGCTTGTGGTAGTTTATTTGAAGGTTTATTGATGTATTTCACTGCTGCTAAAAGCAAATCTAATCTTCTGCTGCATCTAAGGAAGTCTAAACTTATATGTGAGCGTGAGAGCTCTGACAGTAGTTCCAGACACATTTATTTAACATTTATGTAAGGAGTCTCCAGTGTCAGTGCTTTGTAACAGTAAGTAGGTTTTCCACCAGAAGAAAGTCTTTATACTTTCCAGAATGTGTCATTCCTTGATAAATAAAAAAATGAATTTTTTGGCAAATTGCTGTTGTATAAGAGGAATAAAACACTTAAGGATGCGCTGTTATAGGAAAATAATCAACAACAGGGTGGCAACGGTTACATAGTTCTTGGTTATTTGTCTGTATCAGCAGAACTGTTATGTTTTGTTCCTCATATCAAGTAAGTGGAATAATTCCTACATTTTTTCCCAAAACGTTGCTTTAAGGGCTAGGATTAAAACCCACAACTTTCTGATGATTCTTAGCCACCCAGCATCTGATCACTGTTTAGGTGCATCCATAAGATAAAGGAGCTAAAAGAACTGGGTGTAAAGCGAAGGCTTGTGAACAATTCGGTATTTTGTTGGGTTTTGCTTTAGCAGATGTGCTGTGGAGATGCCTGGCTTGAATTAGACACACTATCCTGCAGAGAGGAGCAGAAACCTCAACTGTAAATAAAACTAAAAAGGGAAAAAAGAGGAGGAAACTCCTTTCACACAAACACCGTCTTTTTAACGTGACTGTGTTTTTTTTCCTAGTTCTGCCTCTGGCTGGACATTAACTGCCAGGATCCTGGTGTTTTATGTGCATTTGTTATGGGTTTGTTTGTATGTGTGTGCATCTGTGTGTGCGTTCATGGGTGCATGCACACACACATTTACCTGCGTTTGTTTCTTTTTACAAGAGAAAGCTGTGTTCGAATCATCCGTTAGGTGCACTAAAGTGTCCCTGACAGTGGTTTGTAGCCAATAAGCCCACAGAAAACCATCAGAAACCAAATCTCACACTGACAGACAGTCGGTCAGAGCTGAGCAATGGGAAATCAAATAGATGCGCATGATAGATAGGGGAAAGAGATGTTACATGATTCCTGCTATTCTCCCACAGCACACACTAACACAACACAAAATGCCTAAAGGCGGATCCAATCTAATATTCTGGAGAGAATACTCCCCTACTACTGCTATTGCATGTGTAGCTTCACACACTGCTTAGATAAATGTGTGTGTATGTACCTACCTGTTTGTTTTTTTTCCCCCATAAGTGGCCCATAAGTGCAGAACACTTTAACAAAACAAAAACGCAATAGCTAAACAAAAAACAAGACAGCAAATTCGGAAAAACCAACAGCAAACACTATAAAAATTTGGAAACATCACAGCAAAACCAAAAACAAAATAGCAAGATTAAAATCGCAACACCAAATTCAGAAACACAACAGGAAATTCTGTAAAAATTCAGAAATGCAACTGCAAATTCTTAAAAAATTCTTAAAAAAAGCAAAAATCGTGACAACAAATTCTGTAAATGTTTTGAAACATGATATACAAGCAAAAATCAAAACAATAAATTTGGAAACATAACAGTAAATTCTGCAAAAATTTGGAAACATGACAACAAAATCAAAAACAAGACAGCAAATTTTGAAACAAAAAAAATAAATAAAAAAATCATGTATGTATGGTTACAAAACCTTGGTGCTAACGGGGCAGTTTATAATTTTTTTTTTTAGCTCCCTCTTCTGTCCACAATATGAATACAATCTCCTCTGCCAAACACTACATTTTTGTCTTTCGTGAAAAAAATAAATAAAAATTCAGAGCTGACCAACTTTCCCAGCTATTTCAGCTGGGGGTGGAGCTCATTTCTGGGCCAGAAAAAGTAAGTAGAAACATGAAACATGAAATGAAACTAGTCAGATCCGTTGCATAGCAATATTGTGAATCAGTATTTACAAAAGAACAGTATTTTGAAATTACATGATTATTTAAAAAAAAATTACAAATTGCACCTTTAACATTACAACTTCACCTCTTAGGACTTTGTTAGCAATAAAAAGTTACATTTTTAGACTTTTGAAGCCACTCTTAAGAAAAGGTCACTTGCTAATTTCAGCTTTATAACATTAGTTAACAGTTTGTTCGCTAATGTTATAAAGCTGAAATTAGCGAGCCATTTAAGCTACCTAATTTTTTGTTTGATATCTTGCTAATGATTTGTAAGTTGTTAGCATATACTGTATACAGGGGCATTGGGATTGAAACTAAAAGGATGTACTATGAGATTGCCTGGTGGCTTGTTAGCGTCACAAAGTAATCTACTCAAGCTAGTTAACGTTAGCTAGCTATTAGCTAGCTATATGATGCTTGGCTTGGCAAATATCTACTCACTGTGAGAATTATAAAATTTCTACTCATTTGACAAATTATTCTTTCATTTATGAAGCCCACAGATATAAATAAAGTGCTTACTACCTTTCCACCATTCAAACAGACTTTCCTTCATTGGAGTGGGCTGGAAACTCTGCAAAGACATGCATGTTTAATTCAAGACCCTTGCTCTATGCAACATTTCAGATCAGTTCCTGTGAGAATGTTAGCTCAAGGCACAGCCATAAAGATTCAGAAACCTGTTATCAGTTACTAGGAAAAAAATCCTTTGTTGATACAAAAATACACAGCTGTCCAAAACTATGAAAACGATGATTAATGTGTGTTTTTCTGATTATGCGTCTCCTTTGATATATTTCTTGGACGATATTACTGCAGTGAGGTTATTCAAATTTGCTTATATTGCTCTCGGACTGAAACTGTGTTCACCCCCAGCTTTTATTCTGTGATGGCTATGAGATTTGATTTAGGTATTTATGAGCTAATGTTATGCTCAACATAATTCAACGGCTGCCGCACATAAACGTTAGCAGTCTGTGGTTTTTTGTGGGGATTGCTGTGCTGTAAATAGTCATTTTCTGGCAAGGAGACATGAATATTAAATGTTAAAGCTTTATCAGAAATTACCGAATTTCAATGGTATCCAGACTATTAGGTGCATAAAATGTTTTTTTTTTTTTTTTTTTTAAATATAAATCAAAGAAGGCCTTAATGAACAATGGATCAAAACATCAAACAGGCAGGCTAGTAAAGCTTTATAAAATATGTCTATAAAGGTTTTCAGTCATCCATGTTGTAAGTCTAGGCGATTAATAATGTTGACATTGTGCAACTCATCCAATCTCATCAAATTTGGGTAGAACTTCAAAATTAATCCACATGTCCAGGTTTACCACTTTAAGTAGTACTGTTTTCATACTACTAGACAATGAAAGATACAATTTGATGTAAAAATTAATTGTTAAAGAGAAGCAGAATAAATTTTTTTATTTAAGCAGAATTTTTTACTCATCCCAGATGTAATTGAGCAGCCAAGTTACATATGTATGGTCTTTGATGCAGCTAGGAAGCTAATATATTTAACAAGGAATCAAGATTTTTTTTTAGAAGTACACTCCTACACACTCTTCAAACCACATGAGGATATTCATTAAAATTATACAATCTTGCTGGTGTGGTTTAAGATTCATTCATTCATTCATTTGTTTACTGATTCTGAGTAAATGCTGTAGTCTATCCCTGGAAAACTGGGTGAGAGATATGAATACACCATGGATGAACAGACAGCAACCTGAGGTCAGGAACAAACCAGGGACTCTGTAACTGTGAGGCAGCAACACTACCCATTGCCTTGTTATTATTGAAATGTATAAAAAATAAACGATGTATCTGAACATTATTGGGTCGGCCATCTTGAACAAGCTCCGCCTCTCAAAATTGTAACATAAATCTGGAAGTGATGTGGATGGTGATAAGGTTCAGCTTGGAAAGTAAAATTGTAAATCGTAAATACAGATTGTCCCTGCTATTTTACAAACATATAAAGATTTTTGTTATATCATCTTCAATTGCAATTTACACTGGAACAAATTCAGATTGTAATGAACAGCATAATCAAAACACTTGTGTATGGTAACGAACAGGTGAAACATCCTTGAGATTAAAACCCAAATCCAGAAAAAGGACTTATTTATTTAGGTTGTTTTTGTGATGTACTTTATTTGGTTTAGAGCAGTAGTCACCAACACTCTTCCTTGAGAGCTATCTTCCTGCAGGTTTCATCTCCAACCAAATTCTAACACACCATTTTTAGTTGATCAAGAACTTCTTAAGGCAATGATTAGATGGTCAGGTGGGCGCGATTATGGTTGGATCTAAAGTATTCAGGGAGGTAGATCTCCAGGAACAGGGTTGGTGACCACTGGTTTAGAGACTATTCTTTCCTTGAGGTTGTCAAGATGATTGGGAGGGCCAGGCTTCTTTTACCCAATATTTCAAATTATATGAGGCAAGTATTCATTTATAAGTGTTTTTATATATATATATATAAGGCTACTGTTGTTGATATACAGTGTCTGCCTTTGAAAGTTCTGTAACAATAAGGTGAAGCTGGAAGAAAAGGGATAAATATGGAAAAGTCCAGGTTTAATACTGCAGGCCTCCAGAGATGATTTTCACTTTGTAACCAGATGTTCAGGGCATTTTTTGAATATCAGTGTTTCAGTAGAGCAACGGAAGCCAACATTCTTTCACAATGATATCTAAACCACACGCTGACCTGTTTAGATCAAAACAGTCCGTTGTGTCTGGCTTTTTGGATGGGAATGTTCGCTGGCATAATAGCCAGATGTACCAGATATCTCCCACTATGAAAAAATGTACCACTCTAGAAAAGAAACTTTTCCCTCTTTGAAGTTTAACCAGCGACCTGCTTTGCGCTTACTTTCATGATATTTCATAGTAGTTATCTGATACATCTATAATGTAAATCAGTTCCAAACTGTGACATGCAGTCAATGAGAACATTTCAAAACATTGTGCCTCTTAATGTCAGTTGAGTCTTAATGTCAGTTTATGGTGATTTTGGTAAACAAATGATGCACTTTTCAATGTTTTAGAAGATAGATAATCATGAATATTTGAGATTTGACAACAGTTTTATGTAGCCTGAAACAAACCATTTTACACAACACTACACCCTTAGGGAAAAATCTAGCATCTTAAAGGTTCTTATATTTGTCTCTCTGGGGCAACTTTTAAAAGTTTTATGTCTAGAGGTACAACAGAGGGATTTCCTGTCAAAAAAGATTCCAAGGTTGCATAACTCCATTAGGAAACTAGAACCCTTAGAACCCAAGGAACAAGCTTTCACCTTGTTCCTGAGTATCACAAGTTTTCACCATCTTGAACATCACAAGTTCCACTTTACATCACAACATCACAATGTTGCACTTTACATATTCAGTTTGGCAAAGTCTCCCACTAGTAGCCATAAAAACTTCAAGAGTTTTGTCCATTTTTTTTAATCCAATTTCCCTCCAGTTTAGTTATAGCTAGTTCCTGCCCACAACATGTGCTTCTCCCACACATGTGGAACCAACCACTGCATCCTAACTGCTGCTCATTCAACATCATCGGACAGCTAAACACGTTTGGAAAAGACCATTACGTGTCTTATTCTGTATACAGGATCTGATCTAGTGATCAGATCAATCTGTAAGAAAAAATTCCTTTCTACCCAGGGTCAAATGTGGTCTCTTTGACTCCCAACCACAGACTCTTGTTAAGCCCATCATCTGTAGCCTCCCGGACAAGTACCATATCCATCCTGCCAACTTCTATAGGCATTGTCACAAAACAGATTTACAGAAATCCAGATGTAGATTTAGGTCCCTAATAAGCAAGCCAGGGGTAAAAGTGGCAAGGAAAAACTCCCTGTTACAACTTGAGAAGAACCAGACTGAAAAGGGAACCTATCCTCCTCTGGTTGACACCAGATGGTAGGATATTTACAGTATGCAGTAATATAGAGAAGGGAAACAGTACTGACTGTAGTTAAAGAATGCAAAAGGTATGGCATAGGACAGTTCTTAGGAAGCATAAATCTCTAGCATATCCAAATGAGATCATGTACAGCATGATAATGTTCACACCTCAGCAGGAATATGAGTCATAGGCATACCAGTTACAGGAAAGTGCAAGTCTCTACAGAATCCAGGTGAGATCATGTACAGCAGCAAGCAGGTTAATCATAAGTACAGATGAAGGTAGTTATATGGTCGGAGTACAAATAGGGATTCCAGCAGGACTAGCTATTACTGCATAACAGAAAAGGGAAAGCCAGAAGGTATAACAGGTATGTGGTCACCCTGAGGCATCAGTGTTCTGCCACTCCACTGTCAAGAAAACTGAGTAATCACTTGGAGAGAGCAGGGGCAGCATCAAACCATCCTAGTTTACCATAACTCTCTATGCCAAAATGCCTGCTCAGCTTGTCCACTGAGGCTAATGATGCATAAATTAAATTTAAAATGGTACTTAAATTAATTGTTTCTAACAAACGGGCATCAGTGGATTTCAACTTATGACCCTCCAGACAATTTGGCAAATGCTCCACTGTGTAAAGGACACTAAAATCCAAAAAGTAATTGGAATCTTGAGAGATTCCTAATGGTTCTTAACAGGCTACCCTCTATATACCTCTGCTTTAGTGTCTAATGATCCTTACTCTTGCTTGCACTGTTTACCCCCTGTAGTCAGGATCAATGGTGACCATCACCTGTACAGATGGCAAGTGGAACAAGCAGGTGTCCTGTGAGCCTGTTGACTGTGGCCTCCCTGACAAGTACCATGTCCACCCTGCCAACTTCTACTTTCCCGAGGGTACCACCTATGGCAAGAAGTGCACCTTCCAGTGCAGGGAACCTGCTCAGCTTGTGGGTGAGTAATGTCTACTGTGGCTACCGCTTAATGGTAAATGGGAAGATGCTTGCTAGTGGAGGCTTGTAGCATGGTTCAAGTGAAGAATGGCAGCAGGTTCTAGCTGTTCTAGCTTTAATTTACTGGCTAGTTCTTTTGGGTAATATTAACAGTTTAGTTTAATATAATAATAGGGGATTGACTTAGCATTAATAACAATTTGGGATAATAGGAAGGGTTGATGTGGTCTGTCCTGAAAAACTTGCTCATTTATTAGCCATTAATTGTTACCCACACAGGAACAGTGGCTCAAAGTTACAGGACAATTTTTATTTTACCTTGGTATAGGAAGTAACAACACACTGACATGCATGGAGGATGGCTTGTGGTCATTTCCGGAGGCCTTGTGTGAGCTGCGTTGTCCTGCTCCTCCCGTCATCCCCAACGCTCTTTTGCAGACCAAACGCTGTAACGAGACTGGTCTCAAAGTGGGCTCACTTTGCAAGTACAAGTGCAAGCCTGGCTACCATGCCTCCAACAAGCCAAAGAGGTACCTGGCACTATCAAACTGTTTACTTTCAATCTAATTACCATCACTGTCCAGACTGGAAACACTCCATAGTTGATTGTTGGTGGCACAATGACTCATAAATTTGTTGCAATATTGATAGATGAATCAAAGACAGGGTCATTTTGTAGTCTTTTCAAACTTTGCCCTCAGTTTTTGTGTCCACATTTTTACCACCCCTCTCTTTGTTTTTCATTAAAGGCGAGCGTTTAAGACCCAGTGCACAGAAGATGGCCGATGGCTGGAGGGATCATGTGAGCCGGTGATGTGTCCTCCACCTCCGCCGGTCTTCCACGGCATGTACCACTGCACTGATGGCTTCCTATTCGACAGCACGTGCTGGCTGCAGTGCCACTCTGTCAACAACACGGTGAAGGCATCTGCTCCCTGCAAGCAGGTGCGTCATTTCCTTTCTATCTCACTCACTGTGCAAGTTATTCTTTTTTTATTTGGTTGTCGAGCATCAATAATATTGATGTTAAGTAATGAGTTCCGAGCAAATCAGATCAGTTGTGACTGTTCTCTTCCTTAACTCATTCCACGCAAGACAGGAAGTGGATACCCTGTTATAGGAAACTAATCAGTGATGGAGTGGTGTTTTACCACCCCAAAGTTGATTATTTTCCCATAATAGCATGCCTGAAGTGTTTTATTCTTCTTATACCACAGCAATTTACCAATGATTCATTTTTTTAATTAACGAGCAATGCATCATACTTTTTTATCCACTGATAGGTATGTTAATGTTGTGGAACGTCCACAAAACATGTTAATTCCTTTTATCACTTATGTTATA
Source organism: Pangasius djambal (assembly GCA_022985145.1). Taxonomy (NCBI): domain Eukaryota; kingdom Metazoa; phylum Chordata; class Actinopteri; order Siluriformes; family Pangasiidae; genus Pangasius; species Pangasius djambal. Next base: position 2,417,863 of record CM041001.1, on the reverse strand, counting down.
GCATCTTTAAAAATATATTCCCTCATCAGCCTTGCTTTTTTCTGTCTGTTTTCAACACCTTCTGACACATCAGAATCCAGCATTCAAAAGTGCTGTGGGATAAATGAGTATAACCAAGTTATCTTTTGCCTTGCTTCCTCTGTGTGTCTGTCCCAGCATTTATCCATCTGGTTTAATTTAAATGAATGTGGCCTGAGTGAAGAACGTAGAACAGGAAAATGATTGAGTAAATGTCCTCATCACTCACATGCACACACACATGCACACACACGCAAGGAGAACACAGGCTGCTGGATGACTGACCTTGCCAGCAACATCTCTGCAACACCCCTTTGATGTCCGATGACCTCATGGTGGAATTTGCAGCATGGCACAAACAAAATCAAACGTTCCGCCAGATGTAATCCTGAATGTTTTCATGTACAGGTCACACGCACCGAAGCTGACGCACAAAAACATTCCGCCAGTATGATTCAATTAAGCCTCCTTTTAATTTCATGGCATTAAGATGTCTGAGAATTTTGAGTAATTTGTCCTTTAGATAGGTGATATGATACATCTGCTGTCTCATGACATTACGCCCGCATTGTCACCTCTCCACAGCAGGGTCCACACTCCAACATGATCCGCTGCAGGAAGGATGGAAACTGGACTGGATCTTTCCAGATCTGTCCAAACATAAAGGGCCAGTGTGCTTTACCACGGAACCTGCATCCAAGCATCCGGCTCAGCTGCGATAAAGGACACGCCATAGGTGGGTACTTTCATCCGAGTCACACTGGATGAATCAGATGCTGTTTATCCAACCAAAAGTGGCACTGACACTTCTGTTTATGAAAATGTATTTAAAAAGAGTTAAAGTCAGAAACCTGGATTTTGCAATGAGTGAGTTTATAATGAATAAGACAGAGGTGACAACTGTGCAGAAAAACTTCCTAAGAATGTTAAGAAGAAAGCTTAAATGGAATCAAGACTTCTCCTTCTCTTTTTGATACAGAGGAATTACAGTAGGCACGGCACGACTGAAATTAACACAGAGATAACAGATGATACATGAATGCAAGAATGTGGACGGTACCGAGTGTCAAATTAGAAAAAGTTTCAACGTCCATGCAGCACTGGCAGTCAGTATTTTTCTAATTAGTTACAGGTATTAAAATACATAGATGGGTAGGGATTTCATTAAAAGCAATTAGGGCTATAATGAAAAAAAGAAATGAAGGATAGCACCTGGCTTTAGATCCAAGTGTCAGTGGAACTACAACTGGAGTTATGCATCATAGTAACATGAGAACTAAATGAAACTTTTTATCCATGTTTAAACAAAAAAAGAGAAGAAATTCTTCCATGGCAAAGCTCCTGAACCCTCTGTAAAATACAGTGGTGGATCTCTGATTCTGTAGGACTGTTCTGAAAGACTTGTGTCAATACTGAAAATTGATTTCATGAATTTTGCTAAATACCAGGCTATTTTATCTCAAAACTTGGTTGACTCTGCCAGGAGGTTAAGAATTAGCCATAGATTGACAGATAGGTGAGTAATTAATTTCATTAAGCACAATTAAGGCCATAATGAAAAAAACAACAACTGTAGGTCGAGAACAGCTGATGTAGCTACTTCAGATCCAAGAATCACTGTAACTACTACTGGAGTTATGTGTCATAATTAAATGAGACCAAAACAAAACTTTTTATCCATAGTGCCTTCAACTTTGTTACAGGAAGCTGAGCTGACATTACAGCTCTCGAGTAGAGGCATTTCGGCAAATATGTTAAAAATTCACTTTTTAAGAAAACATTACATTTACAAATGCAGTGTAAAATAAATTGTTTAAGTTTACTCACTCATTGCCTGTTATTCATTCTATATATTCATTTTCATAAAGGGTGCCAATATTTTTTGGAATTGACCCTATTTACAGGAAATAAGGTGCTTTTTTTGCTTGCACTTCATTTTGCATTCACTCTCTTTTTCCTCCTTTCTCTCTCTCTCTCCCTCTCTCTCTCACACACACACAAACACATACATAGGAGCAGAGTGTGAGCTTTCATGCAGGGACATGAGCAGTGATGTGGTCATCCTGCCTGACAACATGACAGCTAGCAGTGTTCTGGAGCACCACTGGATGAACCCACCCAAAGTCACGGTGTGTTTTCTCCTGTAGTCCAGGACAGCGCACACACACACACACACAGTGCCATAGACGCACTTCACAAAAGAATGTTTCCTCTGAGGTGGCTGTGGGAGAATGTTGCACTCTCTCTCTATATCTCGAGTGAGCTTTCATGGGATGCAAGTTGAAGTGTGTTTGACTGGCTGGTGATTCATATTTTCTCTTAGGTGCCTGAATCCTGGATCTCAAAGGGGGTCATTTAGAAAAAGTAGTGCATTTAGGGCAAAAAAAGCGTATGTGTATCATCATGTAGCATAACCTGTAAACCTGTATACATATTTTAGAAATTCCTCTAAAATGGAATGGAGCGTTCAGGGGGAAAATAATTTTATACACACACACACATACACACACACACACACATATATATACATATATGCACTAAAATATAATAATATTTATTATTTTTTATTTTATTATATTAACTATATGTTATATATGCTATATAAATCCTGTATTCATAATGCATTATACATGCAATTATATCATGCTATGTAGCATACATGATGCCTTAATATTTCTAGGATTCTCGTTTGGGCCCTGGAGTGTTTAGGCAAATAAAAGTTGTTCTTCTTTCGGCCGTTCCAGAAAGATCATTGGTCCGCATATTTTATTTGGCACAGTTTTTTCTTTTAGTGCTGAATGCCCTTCCTGATGCAACCCTCCCCAATTTTATCTGGGCTTGGGGCCGGCAATGAGAATGCACTGTCCTGTGCAATCCCAGTGGCTGGGCTTGGTTCTCTGGCCAGGAATCGGACCTGGGCCGCGGCATTGGGAGCGCTGTGGCCTAACCACTAGTCCTCCAGGGACCATTTAGGCAAATAGAAGTAAAAAAAAATAAATGAATAGATAGATAGATAGATAGAGCAGTATTATAATGCATTGAGTAGCATGACAGTATGACATCATACACGTATACTTTATAAATACAATGACTTCTTATGAGCATTTATAAAGGCATTATAAGGTATTATATATGCAAGTTATAATGCATTATTAATACAAGATTTATAGGAAGTATTACCAATATATGTATGTTGATATTTGGATAATATTTCGGAAATATATATAAAAAAAATCATTAGATGCAATAATGAAGAAATAAAGTAGAAATGACACGAGGTCACCGGAGCCTAACCTTCCAATCTGTGTGTGTGTGTGAGTGTGTGTACATGCTGCATATTTACAGCGTTTTAACTGGATGTCTTACTCGTCTAACCTGGCCCTCATTGAATTATTGCTCAGTAGATACCCAGTCAGGCATGCACCAGCATTCCCAATTACCTCACATTAGAAAAATGGTACGATTACAGTAATCTCTGTACTCATGTCAACCGCAACGAGGCGGAGGCCAAGTCGTAAAAGTTTAAAAGACGTTGGTAATCACTATAATTTTAAGAATGGCCCTATTACGGGCACTAATAGAACAGCTTGATATGAATTTACCTGTCAGAAGTATTATATTGATTTAGCGGTGATTGTTGGAACTGGCTCTAGGCAAACTGAAATGAGCTCCAGTGTTGGTTAACACCTGTCTGTATAAACTCTGAGGGCCCTCTGATGTCTTCCGACTGAAACGCCAATAAGACCTTAATGGAGGCATTGTAGCACGAAACGGCGTTGGACAGGCTGCAAAACCCTCCAGCCATTTAGCATTGCGCAAATGAGATTTAATCACAGGAGTTCATTAAAGCTGTTCTCCAGGTTTGTGTGCAAATTAGATCTAAAATCCAGTCACTGAGGTCTGAGAGAGAGGAGTTATTTCTTTCCTTTTCCATTTATAATTATTAATGTTATTGTTGTTATTGTGCTCACCATTACTGTTGCCGTTACTCATATTTCTTAGTGATGGGAATGTTGAGTCAGCTGCTGGAGAAATGAAATGACACGTTGATGATTGATTGGTTGAAATTGATCCGGTGTGTGCCAGGGTGGGTGGTGGAGCTGGGATGCTAGGGGAAGAGGAGCCCGAAATCGATGCCTCTGAAGCGGGCCGGGGCGTTGAGCTGAGGTGGGATCGATCAGCGCTTCGTTTCTCTCTGCAGCTCACCACCCTCGCCGCACCGGTGTCAATCGATAGCGTCTGAATTCCACAACACCTGTTCCTCGTAACTCCATGCAAGGACACACTCGGTGGAGCTGACTTCCCTTAGCAAGGGATGCTAACTATCCAATCTGTTGCTAGCATTCGCCTAACCTTTTTTTTTTTTTTTTTTTTTTTTGGTATTTACACTGCATTCATAGACAACCAGGTAACTAATCTAGTCAGTTAGTGACCTACGTTATCTGTGTAATTTTGTCTTCAAACATTAGCTAGACCAAAATCATACCTTCACTTACTCATCATATATATTCCAGTAAGGATAGTTACAAAGTTCTTATAGACTTCTGGAAGTTTCTCTACAGAAATCATGATGCATCTTCACCAGTCCTGCAGTAAATCCTAAAATCCAGCCCTGCTTCAGTATTTCTGTAAGTTGCTAGGTTGAGTGTTTTTGGTGCTGTTAATCAGTAATCAAGACAAATTACTCTGGAAGCAAATTGTTTACTCTTTATCTCATATATTAGCCTTCCTGATATCAGCAAAATCATGGCACACTTTGCTGAAACACAGGTAATAGCAAGCCTTAGCAGAGAGAGAGAGAGAGAGAGAGAGGGAGAGAGAGAGAGAGAGAGAGAGAGAGAGAGAGGTGATTGTTCATGCTGGCTCTGCTGGAACAAAGGGCTAATATTAACATCTAATTAATAGCCCCAACTTTTTATTAAAAGGGGAAAGAGCTAAATTTGATAGCAGGGTTATAGACAATGATACAGACAGTGCGCGGGGGATCTTAAATAGAAGGCCGAGTGCCCCAGCTGATTGGATTTAGGGCCGTGGGAATGTGTAAAGGGATTATGTCATAAGAGAAAGCATTGATAACTTCTGCTTGTGCATGCTGAATCAGGAAAAAAAAATCCAATCAGATAGTAAAATACACAGAGAACATAGATCAGATAATAAAAATACACATACTGTAGGCGAACAAGTGGGTGAGGTGAGGTTTATTGTCCATTCTATCTTTAAGCTTTTAGCTATATAGGTAGAGTTAGCCGGTTAGTGCGCTATCTGCAAAAAATTGAGAGATTAGAGCAAAGAAAACCTCTTCTCTACAACAACAGCTTGTCTTTTAGCTAGCTGGCTATCCTTTGCCTGCTAGCTTGTGTCATTTTATTATCTGATTCTCAGACTTATCTAATATTAGCCATCTCCATAATCAGCTCTGTGAAACCTCTTTATGTGGTTTTAGTGTGATGTTGTCATGTATATGCGACATAAACATCTGGAAAAACTCCCAGTATCTCATAAATGATGTTTTATACCATGTTTTATACTGTGCTCTGTTATTTTAAATAACCTATTTCTGTATAAAATCAAAAGCAAATTTAACAAAAATCAATACTTCCTAACGGATAGGAATTGCACGTTTAACAATTTTGTACAATTATTTGGTTCTGAATATGCAAAAATGATTTTGAGGAAACCGATTTAAATACGATGTGGGTTCATGTATTTTCACTCGAGTCATTGTGGTATATAAGGGTTATAAAGGACACTGATATGTATATCTTAGTGACATAAATTGAAATGTAGATCAGGAAACAAACTATAAAGTGGGTGGAGCTTATGCCGTAAGCGTTTAAGATAATACAGTTGTTGTGAGTGGACAGTGAACAGTGAAATTACCATAGTTTAAGAGTAGAAATATTATAGATGCTGTTTATCTGAGAAAATGATTGACGAGACCAAAAGTTGTCACTTTAATCTGACACACAGTGACCCAAAGTGGTCCTTGTTCCGTGTGTGTGTGTGTGTGTGTGTGTGTGTGTGTGTGTGTGTGTGTGTGTGTGATTGATTTCCCATCACTCCCAGCAGTCTTCAAACACTGAAATGTTTTCTGTACTCATCTGTCCTCTGATCATTTGTTCCCCACCTTTTTCTTTTCCATTGATTTGCTGACTGCTAGGAAATGTAAAATACCTTAGTTTGCAGGGGCGGGTAAACGAGAGAGAAAAGTGAGGAGGCTTTGTATTTGTGTGTGTGTGTGTGTGTGTGTGTGTGTGTATGTATTTGAGGTATAACACTATCACTGACATAAAGCTAGCCAGTAACAGAGGTCTATCTGAACTCTGGGTATAGATCTCATCCTAATAACCCTCAGGCTTCACTAAATCATTTAAATATTATTTTTCCTCTTGCTGTTGTCTTATTTTTTATTGGTATCTTTATTTCTTGACTGTTTTGTACTGGAGAAATGAAATGACACGCTGCTGATTGATTGGCGAAATTGATCCAGTGTTTGTACGGGGCTGGTGGAGCTGGATGGCTGGGGAAAGAGGAGCCTGAATCGATGGAGCTTAAGTGGTCTGGGGGTGGCACACACACCCACACACCCACATACCCATACACACAAGCTTACAAACACACACATCATTATCCATTCCAGACCAAAATAACCAGCATTCCCATGTTGTTTAAAATGTACAATTAAACTCATTGTTCATTGAGTGAAACTGCTTCAACACTAACCAGTGCCATTAAAATAAAAAAAAATAAATAAATAAAATAAAAAAACTTGACATAACTGGATTCTCGACAAAGGATGCACTGTTTTCGACTTGTAACGGCTCTGTTTCTTAAACCATTTGAAGTTTCCCACCGATGTTGTAGCACGACGAACCTGTTGCTACACCTCCCACTATTGAATGCATCGCTGTGACAGCCACCTTAATGGCCTTCGATTTCTCCAGGGTGAGAGCACAGGAAGCGATAATTTATATGATATGTTGCGTAACAACATGAAATGAACTCATGAAATGATCTATGTTATGAAGATCAACTTTCCCAAGGTATTGGACTTGGATGATTTCCAAGTTTGGATTTCTCAAAATGAGAAGAAGTTAAAGTTGTTGTTTGTTTGTTTTTTCCTTCTACAAGTTCTCATCTTTCTGACAGTTGTGGTATCGCGTGACCTCAATTTTTGCTCACATTGTTATTCTAGGTTTTATGTGACAAACAAAAACTGGCCTATATATCTAAATTCTTTGCCTTCTCTTCTACCCACAGCATATAACATGCACCATGGGCCTGAAATGGTACCCCCATCCCGAGGTCCTCCACTGCATCAAAGGCTGTGAGGTAAGGTCTTCAGGACTCTTGTTTTTCCCCTCATACCTCTTTCCTCCAGTCTCCGGCACTGTCTCCATTCTTGCTTAGACTTCTATTTGCAGAGGTGCAAGAAGATTAAGGAAGATAATAAGGCTGTTAAGGAGTTCTACACAAAAGTCAGTACTTGTGCAGAGTTGGTTTTCCTTTTCGCAGCATATGGTAATATCCAGTGTAACACAGTTTATCCCAGTTGTACTTGATCAGTTCAGATGGGTACAGTGTATGAAGTTTGATTCTATGTCAAGGTACAATGATATGTTGCTAAGAAGGAAGGCAAGCTATTATTCACCAGTTTAACTGGAGCTTTATTATCGTCCAAATCCATTTGTGCAGTACCTCTTGACTTGGGGGTACATGACTTGGTGGGGGTACATGACTTGGGGAGAAGGGGGGGGGGGGGGGGGGGGGTTGGAGTGGGGATTTTTTCCCCAGTTTTCTCCCCAATTTGGTCACCTGCCAGCTCCCAGCCACCAGCCAGCTCTCCCTTTATCATTCAACACCAACTGAAGGCTAACAAATGCTTCCTACAAGACAAATGAAGCCAGCCAAGCACACTTTATCAAACTGCTCCTCAAGGGAAATCACAATCTTCCCTCTTCTGCATACATGAGCTCACAGATGTGTGTGATTGGCTAGTTTTGCTGTGACTGACAGGGGAAAAAGAGTATGCCCCTCCCACCCGAAGAGCCTTTGCTCCCGACCATGGGTGACTGTGGCATCAATGGGATTCAAACTCACAATCTCCCAAACACTTTTCTGTTGCGCCACTCGGGAGCTGATGCTTTGACTTTTAAGCCCTGCAACATGCTTTTGACCATTTTTATATATAAATAATAGTACAGTAAATAATACTGTAAATAATACAGTGTCCGAAATGACATCAAATTAATATACAGTATATTGAGCAATTCAGCATGGTTTGAGGCAAATGTCTGATAATTTAATCATGCTGTTTGGACAAACAAGTGGCTCTGAGCTACGTTTACTTTTAGCTACTTGTTAGCTAGCAGTGTGTTAGCCTTATAGCTCCATGCCTCTTTAAATGTCTTTAACAGTGCCCTCCACTCTTTATTGTATCTGATTTCAAAGTCATGATGATAGGAAAATAATCTAGGAAGTGGTTGTGCAGTCAGGCCTGATGTGAAGTTTAGATTGACATAATTGATTATTTTTCTATAACAGCATGTCCCAAAGTGTTTTATTCCCCGTATACCACATCAATTTGCAAACTTCCATTTCTAGTATGACAGAACATATATATTTTTAAATATATTTAATGTCTGTGAAACAAGTTAGTCTCCATTATCATTTACATTATACCAACTATTAATAGCCTTTCTCTCTCTCCCTCTCAAAGTTAAAAAAATACACATTATAGTGACACCACAAGGCATAAACTCCTCTGTAATGAACATGTCAGAAAACTTAGTTACACCTTTACCTGTGACCCTGGAGACTCCTTCCATAAATGTTGAATAAACATTAAAACATCTCCTAACAGAAAATGTCAAAACATCAATGATTGCACATATTTTGTTAATTAGTTTTTTGTGACAAGTCTGACATACAAGTTCCTATGAAGGAGTTGTTACTATAGAAACGGTAATGTATAAGAACGAGTGCATTAATATAAACCTGTAATCTGTAGGAGCTGCTGTTATAGAAAATTAATCAACTCCTTTTGATCAGTCAACACTGTTCTGGTATAAACTGCAGTAAATTAAACCTGTACTATATAACATACACTTCATCTCATTGTAGACAATTAGCTGATGAATTTAATTAGGTGTAAATTTAATACGTTTCTGTTCTGAAGTATTCTAGACAGAGGTCTGATTGCGTTTAGCTCTCAGACAGGCTGTAGATTGGCCGGTTTCCCAGAACACATTTTACATTTGCATGTTACTGACGTAGCATAGACGTAAACAAAACTTACACAGCTTGCAGTAATGCTTTTCAGATTAATTGGTAACATCAGTTTCAGCGCAGTTTGCATAATGCTTTTATAATAGTACTATAATCCATATTAAATATAATGCATTTTTGTTTCAGGCTAATAATCTGGGGATTTCTTTAAATATTTTTGCAGCTATACTCAGACGTTCTTCTTTCGTCCTTTTTCTCTCCTGCAGCCATTCCAGGGTGACAATTATTGTGATGCCATGAACAACAGAGCGTATTGCAACTACGATGGAGGAGACTGCTGCCAGTCCACTGTCAAGACTAAGAAGGTAGCATGAACATGAATACCAAGTTTTCTTGCTATTATTCATTACCTGTGGTGAAACCATTAAAGAAGGACTTGTGGGTACGAGTGAAGACCTGCCAGTGGGTTGCTGGTAGTTAAAAGGATCAACCCTTAAAAGTCTATGATGGTGCCCATGCTATGAAAGATCAACATGTTCTACATGTTGCCTAACAATTTAGGAATCATTGGAAGTCAAGGCATACTTTAAATTGCATCATGTCACAGAGAACTGAGAATGAAAATCATAATTGCAATTACACTCATAGCTACACAGTTTAGCAGTAAAAAAAAAAATACTACAAACAGCAGGCCCAAACAAGACCTACACCAATCATAAGTTGGTGCTAAAAAATATAAAACACCACATATCTGTTTGAAATGAGGGGTAACAAGAACTAAGTTGTTTTATGGACGTTCCTCAACATTAAATGTAAATATAAACTGCCATGCTTCAAAAAAAAAAAAAAAATGTTAGCATTGGCAAATTGCAGTTGTATAAGAGGACACACTTTGGAATGTGCTGTTATTGGAAAATAATCATCTTCAGGATGGTAACTGCTTGGCATCGGGCCTCATCACACTACCTCATCATTGATTATTTTCTTTTAACAGCATGCCGTGGCATGTTTTATTCCTTAGTTATGTAACTTGATATTATGAAATCATATATGCATGCAGCATACATATGCATACATACTGTTAAACCTAGGTATGACAAATGGACAAAAACAGGTATACACCTATCATTTGGTTTTACTGCTCAAAGGGCCAGGAGGTCTGGACACACATAAAAACTATTGTTAGTAGAAAAAGAACAGTGAATACTCACTGACGAGTATAACTAGACTTAAATCCTGTGTAGCAGAAAGCCTCATCTGTTTATAGTGACAGGAATATGATTTGAAGTGACTTGAGTGATTATATTAAGTTTACATTGGAATATTTTCCCTCCCTAAAGTAGTGATCCATTATTATTCTATGTGCTGCCAATACATAGCACATACACTGCCAAAACGCCAACATATGATTCACTGAAACCTTTAAAAGCACCAATGTAGATGTGTTTAGTTCTCGTAAGAGTTGCAAACCATTAGCGGTAACCCAAGTGTCTAATAATAAGATGTTATCCAGTCCAGTACGTTCATTCTTCTGCGGGAGGAGCAGACAATTCTGGTCGACTTCAGACAAATGCTGGAAAAAAGGGCCGTCGTTGGAGCTGAACAGAACAGATAAATGCGGTCATAAATGCAGGATGAACCCACAGACCCTCACTTTTCCATAGTTGCGTCATTTTGGCCATCGTACCTCGTGCCTACTCCAGAAGGCTGCTGTTTGTTGGGCAATTACCCGAGCCCTCCAGCAGGATGGCAGGCTTTTCCAGAGCAGACCAATGCACAAGGAAGTCTTTTTGTGAACCCTACTGCGTCTGATGGCCTTTAAAACCTGCAGGGAGCGTGGACCTTCTCCTGAAGTTGCATCCCGTTTCCAGATGGAGAGCTGAAGCTTCTTGTTTCTGAGATCGATTTCTTGGATTGCTGAGATCATGACCAGACTTGGTTTCAGCTCCAAATGACCCATAAATGGGTAACCCACTGGAAGGGGTAACACATTCATGGGTAACTTCAAAGTCTTTGTGTTTTTGCTCAAGGCCATTTAAACTGATCTCAGCTAGTCAACTGATGACATAGCATTTCCATCTGTGCGTTTAAGGGTGTGGAAGATTTATCGGCAACCATGGCGAGGTGTTAGTCCTCCCTTTTCCTCTTATCTCCCTTATAACTCTCACCTTTGCCCATTTTCCATCTGTGAGCCCCCTTGACGGTGGGGTACATGGATATCCTCAAGCTTGGCCTCTCATTAACAGCTCTGTAAACACTACAGAGGCTTTATGGTCGCTGCTGACACACTCACTTCTTCAGGCAGTAACCTTTCCTTCTTCAGTCTCAACAATCCTGCTCTCTTGCCATATTTCTTACCTCAGGAGCGGTTTGAACTTTTGGCAAAGCTACAACAGTGAGGACACAGGCAGTGATGATTCATTAAGCCTGACTCTATTAGAGGACGCTTTTTTGGAGGGTTCACTATGTCCTGCCTACGTCATTGAGCAGACAGAGATCTCAGCGAGAGTTGAGTGAGTGCCAGACAAGCTCACCAGTGTTGACGGAAGGTTCAATTGCTCTGCAATTAGCCAAGCGTCTGGTACACCACTCTTCACTGTAGTGCATCACAGAGTTATTAATGCAAGATAAGAATGGAGTCATCATTTAACGAGATGCACACTTTTTGTATCAGAAGCAAAAATGGGTGGGTTGGTTGGTTGGGGTAAATTTTTGAACCCTGCCTCTGACAACTACCAGAAAATATCAACCCACAACAAGTTTGTAAAGCTGAGTTTGCATATGCTGTACATTTCTTTACCTTGAATTGCCCCAAAGGACAAAAACATCTGCTTACAGAGAAAAAAAAAAACTTTTTAGTTAAAAACAAATCCACACATCCTCAACATCCAGCTAGGAGTTTTCCAACATCAAAGTGTTAATGCCCACACTGCTGTACTAACAGCCCAAAACAAAGTTTATTGTGGAAAACAGGCCCTAAGACTGTGGGATTTTCCTTGCATTAGAAAAACAACATGATCCTCAGAGCTCAGAACTGCCATCTTGCAATCTGACCTTCAGGAAATCTGTCTCCCGGGGCTGCAATGATAACCAGATCACCTGGCTTCCAAATCCAAGGCCCAGTTCAGAAGTCAGTCATCCTGTTCTGGCAGCACTTTAAGTGAATATTTCAGGTGGATTTTACAAAAAAAGGAAAACAAAAATACTGTCCCAGGATTCGGGAAAGGATACAGAAAATTGCTCCGAAATAACTAATCATAGTTCGATTGATGGACTGCCATAGGGGAATGTCAACATGAGCAGATGAAAGAAAAGGGATGAGGGATTGCTTTAATTGAAGCAGTTACTGTCCTTGGCTACTGCAAAATCAGTCCAACTGGTTTTTATTTTGTTCTCATTGTCAGTTTATTTATCATTACTCAGGAAAGTCTATAAACACATTTCCTTTCAGAGCAATGACGGGCATGCATTAGTGCAAAGATAAGGGCCCGTCTGACTTTGAATTGCACTTAACCACGCCTTGCCATTCCTTTAAGTGTTTTGTTGAGATAGGCGACTGAGATACTATATGACTATTTGTTATGCCTTGTGAAGCAAGTTTATTTGAAACAGCAGTGAGCACGCCACCTTGGTCTCGATTTGCATCATGTCCCACAGAACAAATAAGTATTGAAAGTTGATGACAAGTGTTGTCTTTGTGACCCTGATGCTCATTGAGAAGCTGAATATTTGATCTTGAATAGTTTCCATATGTGTTTGATCATAATCATTAACTTGTGTATGGAATGTAGGCTTTGTAAAAGAAAAATGTCATGCAGACAGTTGTCCATGTGACCACCAAGGACATTATGGTGCTCAGAAATAATGAATTTAGTGCAGTAACATGATGGTTATGGCTAGGCATGGTTGTCATTTTTGATTGCCATCATCTCTGAAGATGTAGGAACCACAAGAAAGAACAACATGTCCTGTTACTTAAATTCCTCATGGAATAGCTTCTTAACCATGATTTGATTCTTTGTGTTGAGGTATTTCACTGAACAGGAAGTCAGAGTGACACACTGTTGACTGACTTACACGACAGCCAGTAGCATTCAAGATATGCCATACCTCCAACAAATTTAAAGAAACCTGACAGTAGCTTAGTGAGCTAGCTAAATATGGAGAACAAAGATGGAAGGGACATATTCCAGCATTGGTAAAAACATTTCTTTGAAAAGCACTTCCAAATGAATAAAATCCAACCATTTTTTCCTCAACCAAACAGTCATTAGAAAAGGAAATAGTGTCCAAGAAGACAACTTAACAAATGAACCATGTTTTCTTGCTGACGAGCTGCAACTTAGGGCAAGAGCCACCTCTGGGAAAGAGGCATATATGGTTCTAGAGAGCATATAATTAGATGACTATGAAGATTTGCACAAATATGAATCATCAAAAAGCGTTTTTTTTTTCCTGTTAAAATGAGAATACCTTCAAAACTTTTTTTTCAGATATAGTATCGTATCAGTGTTCATAAAACTAAGAGATAAGTATAAAAAGTTCTGAAACACTAATTTTGATTTCAGGGGAACTTTTGAAAATGGTCATGCACACTCAAACATGAAGTGCGCAAACACACACTCACATCCATAGTCTTGTTGTGTGCTCAGAATGACTCAGCTGGGCCTAAGCCCAGCCGAGACCCAGCGATTGTGACATAGCACACGAAAAAGAGAGCTCTGCCAACAACCTGTGCGATAAAATCGGAGTACCCTCACTCCCTCCTCTTCGGGGTGAACCCCTTTGCAGCTTCGCTCCCTTCTAGTGCGATAACCCCAGAGTGAGGGAAGCAAAAGCACTTCCCGCTGCCTGCATGTTTGTTTTCCTTCCTTATCTCTCTCTGGCACACTTCGCCACCCCCCTTTCCCTACATCTTTGGCTGGAGATTTGAGTATTAAGGAATTATGGGTGACTGGCTCTGCATTAGTCCTCTCCGGGACTTTGAAGGTGCGAGGCTGGCGGCACGTAAGGTCACTGCAGGATCCAGCACTAATGACTGCAAGCTGTTGGCGGGACACTCGCCGACTGAACGGATGGATGGATGGATGGATGAATAGAAGGAAGGACGGATGAATGGATGTTGCTGGTTGTAGCAGGGAAGAGGGCTGCCCCAGTCCCACCCCTTCCCTTTCCCTCCCACCCCTTTAAGATCCCCGTAGAAGGAATTCCTTTCTGGAAGTGGGAGGTCCCAAGTGGGCTGCTTTTCATGCACCCGAACTTTGTTTGTACATTTTTGCGCCCTGGCAAATCTGGTGTGAGAGCTGAGCTTGAGGCAGTTCTTTGGGGTTTTTTTTGTTTTGTTTTTTGTTCTGCAGATGTTACGCAACATTACAGAACATCTTGATCCCAGAGTAATGGTTATTTCTGTGAGAAAAAAAAACACCAATATGGAAAACACCAGTAAACTGGAGTTAATTAATTTATAGACAATGCAAAAACAGAAATCTATTAACAAATGCATATTTATACAGAATTTGTATTTTATTCTGCCTGATTTTCTAGCATGCACTTTTGTTGATTAATCAGTGAACATGGCTGTTCATTGATTCATCTTCAGTTAGTGCTAGAACCGGAGCCTATCCCGGATGCACCCAGGGTGCAGGGTGGGAGTATACCTTGGATGGAATGCCAGTCACAATACACATGCACATTTACACCTAGGGTCAGTTTAGAGTTGGCAATTTAGAGTCACATAATAGCATATTTTAGATGGTGAGAGGTAACCAGAGAACCTGGAAGAAACCCACACAGACACAAGGAGGGCATGCAAATCTCCACACAGTAACCCAAGCTCAGGGTCGAACCAGGGACCCTGGCGCTGGGAGGCTGTTTCCATTTTTATTTAAAACCTTGATCTGCAGTTGCCCTTGGGTAACACTTTAAGAGGAACGTTGGCCAATGAACCTAAGTAGCAAGAAAATAAATCTAGCTAGACATTACCTTATTCATTTTAACTATGGAAGATTTCTGGGAATCTATAAACACATTTATGACTGTTAGATAGCTACAAGACAAGCAATTTGGTTACATCTGTACTGGTAGGAGCAACCGCTTGGTCCAAAACTATATCGGGCAGAACTGTAGTACTGTGGTGGTACCCCTCGAATTTGGCCTAAACAAAGTTCTTCCAAAAGTACAACATTTATCATAGGATTTTTCAAATACAACCCAAAAGCAATGTCTCTTTAGGTTTCTATTAGAATGCAATGAATCTCAGTTCTCTCTTGAAGGTGGTTTTATGCTTCTAGGTGAAGGAAACTTGCACTCTGTTAATGTTAATCTGTTTGAAAGTTTGAAAGAGTGGTAGATATGGAATTCCACAAGACATTCCCAGGACCCCTCTGCATGCTCCCGCTCTGGGCCAGATGTGGCAGCTGGCTTTCCACCCTGAGGTCAAAGTCAGAGAAACCATGTCAAATTTGCCACCCACAATCACAGAGTGAAAGGGAGATAAAGAGGCAGGGTTTAAGGAGTTTACCAAGACCCAGGGAAAAAAAATGGAAATGCCGCAGGCCGAGTATGGTTAGCAAAAGTGAGTCGAGATTAATTTATTCATATTTTCAACCAATTCCTAAAGACTGGACTGAAATGGTAGGACAAAGGAAATGTGGAGAGGATGAAGAAGTGAGATAAAAATTCTTAAAGTGGAAATATTGCATTGGGTTATGTAAAAGAAAGAGAAGACACTTAGACAGAGGAAATGCCACTCAGATGATTGGCAGCTGGCTTTGATACCTCTGCAGTTCTTGCTTGTAAAGCTTTCGCAAGTTACTTCTGGGAAGCCTCCTCCTCCCGAACATGGTTCTCCTCTCTTGGGTAGTGACAAACACCATTCCTCCTTGACTAACTCTCCCTTTCTGAACCCCTGTCCATATCTTGCCTGCTTTTGAAAGCTGCTCTTGGTGAAGCAGTCCAGCACCCTTTTACTCAGCTTTGACTCAGGTTTCACTGATTTTAACTCTTATTAATCAAGAATTGCTTGGTCCCTGCCTGGATCTATCTATCAGGGTCTGACTTCTGGCTTGCCTTGCATTACCTAGGGGTGATATAAATGCATAGGCAGTTGTATTGGATTCTTACATTTCTGAATACACTGAGGCTCCTTACGGAATTTTGTAAGGAATAACATACTTTGAGATGTGCCATTATAGGAAAATAATCTATGCTCTGCAAAATGATTTATTTTCCTCTAACAGCACATCCCGGAGAGTGTTATTCCTTTTATAACGCAATAATTTGCCAATGATTACATTGTTTACTTCATTAATCAAAAACACTTTATGTTCTTTAACCATTATAATGAATGTAATGTTAAGGAACATGTTATGGAAAGTGCAAACATCTCTGTCCTGAAGACTTTCCAGTGGTGGAAAACTTATAAAGCTCTGATACTGTAAAGCTGCACCATATCAATGATTATACATTTTTCTTAAATGTATAATCACAATATGTAAAAAAAACAAACAAAAAAACAACTGTATATTATTAGCCATAGATTATGTGAAGCATCTGCCATACAATCCCTGTGTAACAGCTGTTATTATAGAAAAGATAATGAATTAGAATGGGCACATTAATAAAACCTGTCTACTGTCAGAGCCATACTCCTACAAAAAAATGTAATCCATACCCTCTGATTTTGAGAATTCAACAAAAAATTTGTTACTGTAAAGGTGGAAATTGGATGAATACTCTCCAGGTTGTTTATGCACTCAACCAGCAGCCACCACTGTGTTATGAACGTGCAAATGTGAGTTGCACATGTGGTCCTTGTTTTAAATGATGAGGTCAAAAAGCAGCTGAGGCCTTTCCCTCTGGGATTCAACATCACAGCAGCTGGTGTCAGTGACACACTGCCAACATTAAAGCATTGTGTCAAGTGCCACTGGGTATGGGCGAATGACATTCAGATGCTCATCAGGTTTTCAAAGCATTGACCCACCATAAGCTTGCAGCAGTAGATAGCTCAAGGGGTCCATGATATCTTGGATTTTTGCCAGTTGGGAAAGCTAAACTGCAAATGACTCTACAAAAAAGTCATACAAAAAAAATCAACAATTTGTACAATTTAACCAGTCATCATAAGACATAGTAAGACATAGTTGTCCCTATCAACAGTCAAATGTCCTTAAGGACCAGGTGACTAGTGAAAACAATTCTAGCCACTTTAGTTGTACTTTAGGTGTACTTTTCCACAGAACAGCACATCACTGCAAATTCAAACTCAGGACTATCTGTATTCTGGCTACCTGAAAAAGTAGGGGGAGTTTCACTGGAGGTTATCTGGTTTTGACTAGTCATAGGTACATGCCATAAAATAGTACTCAAATAAAAAAAAAAAAGATTTTCAAATGAAACCACTGTAAGAGATTCATCTAGTTCATTTTAATAACACATCATAGCGTCCTAATTTTACTATGGATAAATAGATTAATTAGTATCTTACAATTGAGGTGATCTTTCCAACAGAAAATAGAAAAGGAGAAAGTAACTCAAGATAAGTTGATTTTTAGCTTGCTTGGTGGTGGAAATAGTGATAACTTTTGGGATCACAGTTAATTTGCCGAACATTTGTTGTGCCAATCGTCCTGATCAGTGTCAGTCCCTTACCATTGATGGATTGGGTATAGGGGGACAAATTATACATTTCGTAACCACAAAGTTACTTGCTTTACCTAATTAAGTGTTAAGAAGATGAAATTGTAGCATTTGTCAATGTCAATACACGACTTGTTCAAATGATATTATCTTTTTGTCCCTCCAGGTGATCTTCTTTCCATTATCGTGTGATCCGCAGACCGATTGCGCCTGCCGGGACCCCAAAGCACCAGAAAACAGGAAAGACGAGCATGTATACTCTCTGGGCTGAGAGAAAGAGTGCAGCCATGGAAAGCCCAGCTATAGACTGGGTTCAAGCAAGATATTCTTCCAGATATGCTGCTTCACAAGTGTACCTCTCCTGTCCTGTCTCACTCTTCCATGTCAGTGTGTCTCCCTGCTATCGTCTGTCACGTCTTGGAAGGCCTACCCATCTTCAACTCAATCGGAAGAAAAAAAAAGAAGGATAGAAAAAAAGAAGACAGGTGTGGGTATGAGACTATACCCATGTGTAGTAAAGAAGGGAAGTTTTTCTCTTATCAAACTAGAAAAAAAGATGATAGATTCTGGTTAGCATGCCTATCTGTGCCAGCTTTCAGTGTTCACGTCTATTTTGCTGAAGTTTGTTTGAGGTTGGCGTTAAAAAAATGTGAAAGGAAACATTTTGGCTAAATTTTTCCAGTCTTGACACCACAAGGGCTTTGATTTTTGTTTGAAGCCTTCTTTGTATTGATGTGGGGTTGCAAAGGGGACTAAAGATGTCCGAGAGTAATGGGTGTCCTGGGAATACTATCTGCATCAGCAAACCAGAGATGTTAAAAAAAAAAAAAAAAAGGGGGAAAAACAATGGATTGAGGTGTGTTCCATGGGCCATTTGAGAGTCTAGTCCTGATTATGTGGTACCAAATTGTGCAAAATACAAAGGACCTAAAAATTTGCAGGTAATTTTGGAAATTTTGGTAGTTAGCAAAAAAATCCATCAGTATCTATCAAATCCCAAACTGGTTACTCACTTAGTTTTACTAAACAGTCATGGTATATGCAAATACGTATGCTAAGGCTACTATTCCACCCTAATAGTTAGCAGGTCTTCAAAGACGGCAGTTGTTTTGACATCAACCCAAAACCAACATGAAAGTGAACTCACCATGCTAACATGGCTTCAGTTTATGTTGCTGCTACTCCTGCTGCTACTTCGCCATCATGGCCAATCTTATTTTTTATGGAGCTGGCGTTATGACTGCCTTAACAGTTACCTCAAGATGCCAAACTCATCCAAAAGTCCTCATTCATGAAATGATCGATTTATGACCTCAAGAATGTTGGTTATAATCTGCATATATTTTTAATGTAAAGACAGGGTTAGCATATTCAGCCGTATCACCAGTGCTTAGCCAAAATCCAGAATCTTTGAATTTGCCAAATTAACATTGATCTATTTCTGTTTAACTGTCTGTCAAAAATGGTAAGTCAGAGACTGACATTTTTCCACAGTGTATTAGTGTACTTGTGCCAAATTGCCTACACCAGCAATTCTCAAATGGGGTCCAAGCACTATAGCGAGGAAATAACATACCGCCATTATTAAAGTTAGTATATTTATTATAGAGTTCTTATAGTTATTAGCCACTGTGACTGGTCCCTCATATTAAATGGGTTTAATACAAACCTCAAAAACAAATCAGCCTATGAATATCGTCTGCTGCAATCTAATGTGATCTGTCGGGTGAAAGTTCAGGAATAGAGAGCTCTCGAACTGCTGCTCAGAGGAAAGTGCTATCTGTCCTCTTCGGCATACATGACCTGACACCCATGATTAGTTAGCATTGCTCTGATTGACAGGGGAGAGAGTAACACCATCCCACCCAGTTTTGAATTCTTGGACTCCCAGCTGTGGCATCATCAGGATTCGAACTAGTGATCTTGTGACGATCTTAGATCGAAGCTTTAATAGCTACAGTTAGGTCCGGAAGTATTTGGACAATGACAGAATTTTTGTGATTTTGCCTTTATACACCACCACAATGGATTTGAAATAAAACAATCAAGATGTGATCGAAGTGTAGACTTTCAAGAGGTTCCCCAAAAAAATGTCATTTACCATGTAGGAATTACAGCTATTTTCAACAAAGTACCTCCATTTTCAGGGGCTCAAAGGTATTTGGACAAAGTTACATAATTGATAAATAAACTATAATTTTAATACTTGGATGAAAATCCTTTGCAGTCAATGACTGCCTGAAGTCTGGAGCCCATGTTCTCAAAACTCAAATTCTGAGTTTCCTCCCTGGAGATGCTTTGCCAGGCCTTCACTGCAGCCACCTTCAGTTGCTGCTTGCCTTCACTCTTGTCTTCAGTAAGTGAAAAGCAGCTCTATTGGGTTGAGATCAGGCGACTGACTTGGCCTTTGAAGAATATTCCATTTCTTTGCCTTCAAAAAGTCTTGAGTTGCTTTGGCAGTATGTTTATCCACCTGCACTGTGAAGCGGCGTCATATCGGTTTTGTAGCATTTGGCTGAATGTGAGCAGAGAGTATAGCCCTATACACCTCAGAATTCATCTTGCTACTTCTGTCAGCAGTCACATCATCAATAAACACCAGTGAGCCCGTTCCATTGGCAGCCATACATGCCCATTCCATAACACTGCCTCCACCATATTTGACACATGATATGGTATACTTTGAATCATGAGCTGTTCCTTTCTTTCACCATACTTTTCTCTTCCCATCATTCTGGTACAAGTTAATCTTGGTTTCATCAGTCCAAAGAATCTTATTCCAGAACAGGGGAGGCTTTTTTAGATGTTTTCTGGCAAAGTCTAATCTTGCTTTCCTGTTCTTGAATGTTACCAGTGGTTTGCACCTTGTTGTAAACCGTCTGTATTTACATTCATGAAGGCGTCGATTGATTGTAGATTTTGACAATGATACGCCTACCTTCTCCAGAGTATTCTTGACTTCTGTTGATGTTGTGAAGGGGTTTTTCTTCACCAAGGAAAGGATTCTGCGTTCATCCACTTGAGTTGTCTTCCGTGGTCTTCCAGGCCTTTCGATGTTGTTGAGCTCACCAGTTCTTTCTTTCTTTTTACTGTTGATTTGACCACACATAAGGTTTTTGCTATCTCTCTTATAGATTTATGTTGTTTTTTCAGCCTAATGATGGCCTCCTTCACTTGCTTTCTGATCTCCTTGGACTTTGGTAGCTCCAGTCGAACAGCTGCCAAATGCCAACTCAATACGTGATATCAACTCCAGACCTTTTATCTGCTTCATTTATCTTGAAGTAATGAGGGAATGGACTGCACCTGGTCATTTAACTTCTTGTCAGTCAATTGTTCAAATACCTTTGAGCCCCTGGAAATGGAAGTACGTTGCTTAAAATGGCTGTAATTCCTAAATGGTAATTGCCATATTTTTTTGGAACCTCTTAAAATAAAGCTGAAAGTCTACACTTCAATCACATCTTGAATGTGTTATTTCAAATCCATTGTGGTGGTGTATAAAGGCAAAATCAAGAAAACTCATTGTCATTGTCATTGTCCAAATACTTCCAGACCTAACTGTATGTAGCTTCATGCTAGTGAGTCTGTATACCAATTCTCAAAACTAGTATTGAAGCAGTGATCTTTTTTGGCAGCTGGATGCTCAATCCATACTCGCACAATTGTATAACTGAATTATTATTTTTTTTAATTTGAAGAGTTACTTTTTAGGAGGTTTTTAGGATAAACCCACATCTGGATCTGGACACTTTTCCAGCTCCTGGTCCATAGCAGTACCCCAGAATTAGCATGTATCTATATTCAGATCAGTACAATTTAATATTGGTGTTAGAAAATTTTTTTAAAGCCCTGAAACTTGCATTTGGCACCCTGTTTCCTCGCCCTGCATTTGAAATCCAAATTCCTAAAGCACTGTACTGTATTTCTGCCAATGGAACATGCATACGGATCTAAACAGAGAACTTCAGGAAATACATGGATGAAAGTGGCACAGATTCATTAGGCATAGAACACAAAGGAAGTCATTCGAGGTGAATGTCATTGTAAATACTTCATAGAGGCTTATCAAGATAATGATTGTTTTTCATAGTGCTTCTATTAGTCGAGGAAAAAATGTCAGTTTTCCTTCATTTATATTTCTTAAAAAAAGAGAAAAGAACAGAAAAAAATCACTTTATGTATCAGTAATCAGTATTTGTATTAATGACCTCAGATACTGCACTTTTGAGTAGCCATTAAAGGGAAAGACTCCAAACTTTTAGAAAAACGCTGCTATTGTAAAACGTTGAATTTAAAACAAAACAAAAAAAATGGTATCAAATATGGTATTGTGATATTCCTCTCTTTGTGGTTATTGTGTTTCACCTGATTTTAGCTGTTGAATGGGACGAAACTCATTGTATGTTAGATTCATGTGCCTCATCTGGAACTGCGAAACTGGCTTTAATATCCGTATGTATTGTTCAAAGAAGGATTTGCATCCTAAAACATTGTATCGTATTTGTTGTATATGCATATTTTTTTGGAAATGTGTTTGATGCTATCAGCCATTGGCACAAAGACTTGTGGAATATTGAAGGATTTTTTTTTGTAATGAAGGAACTACAAAGAAAAAAGCACCAAAAAAAGGAAATATCTCACTGAAGAAAAGCCAGTTTATTGAAAATATATTACACCGAGAGTGGACAAGAAATATTATAGAGATTTTGGTTTGTTCTATAGTCCTGAAAGAGGATTTATGTTATTATTACAGTGATATGTTATTGTACTATGTATGGACCATTTTTATTGCTTCAAAAGCGAGACTCATCAGCAATCATTACGCAATGCCAATTTTCCATGAACAGGACTTCAGGTTGACAGCTGGGAGAGCCAAAGCTTCGTCCTTACATGTGTTCTCATCTACCATTTAGGAGGTGTGATCAACTGGTTTCCTGCCTCATGTTTTTCCACAAGAAGACCAAAATACAAACTGTGTTGTTGCTTTACCCTCTGCTAACCCCCC
>CM041001.1:2318376-2394869 GCA_022985145.1 Pangasius djambal | reverse complement strand
TTGTTTTATTGTTTTATTGAAGCTCACAGTACAAAGAAAAAGGAATGAAGAAAGTGAAGCGAAATTTGTGAAGTCTCACATTCATTATTGCTAATTTATTTGGTATTAGATATATGTATGAAATAATTGAGTAAAAATAAATTAGCAATACCATAAACGAGTAATCTACAAGTTCCTTAGCGGTTCATAAGCACAGTCAATAACATATAGTTGCCAAGGTAGTAGGTATGAGATCTCATAAATCAAGAGATTCCTATATATATATATAAATATATATATATATATATAATGTATGTATGTATATCATCATACATATATAGGTTTATCAAACTTTTGCTTTCAGTGTCAAATATGCTTAGTTACAGTTTGCTGAATTTCATTTATTTTTTCTAAAAAAAATAAATTTATATATATATATATATATATATATATAAAATATGTATATAATTGTCAGATTATAGATTGCCATGCAGTACAGCAGGTTTAAAAGTGTGATTGGATTTTCGTTAAAGATGTATGGAATATCGGCTAGTGAGTTCAGTTTAGGAGAAAAACAAGAAAGTTCAAATCAGCTCAAAAAAGCTCCGACAGATTTCTGGCTTTTTGGATCAAGAGTGTGTGCCAAATGAGAAAATGGAAATGTAAATCCTCGCAACCTGCAATAAGGAAGTGAAACATTACAGTTCCTTTAAGCCTAAAAATGCTAAAATACATAAAAATGTCACATGATTTCTATCAAAATTTAAAAAGAAGGTCTGGATCCTTGTAAAACTCGGTGTGAGAGAGAGTAAACACTGGCAGTACCAGGTGTAAGAGGCCCGAGAGGGCAGCACAGGTGGGATGAATGGCTGCGTTGCTCCTTCTAGCCCACTGCCTGTTTGTCCAGGTGTCAAAATGTGTACACACACACACTTACACACATGCACACATACACAACTCACACACACACACGTAATTACGCACTAGAGCTCAAGTCTGACAGCCGTCTTTCCTGCATGAGTCACAGTTTCTCTGCAGCTCCTGATGCGACGCTTTGGTCTTCAAAGTCAACGTTTTTAGGATTTATTTATTTTACCTGCTTGATGATGATTTTTGAACCTCCATTAGAGACGTTTGCATGATTAAAATACAAACTAGCGAAATCCTGGCAGGTGCGCTACAACTCCAATTCCCTCGTTTTTGGCAGGTTTATCTGAAAATAGTGTAAATAGTGACATATTGAGGTGTATAACTTTTCACAAAAGCTTGTGTGTCTTTCCTGCGAGCCTCAGCTCAAGTGGCAGTAAAATTTGCTCGGACACACACCATCCCTGTTGAGTAAAAATCACTCCCTAAAGTTTATAACAAGTTACAATAACATAACAACCCATTGCGTCTCTGTGATCATTGTCCAGATGTGTATCCCACCGCTCTGCTCTCTCGTGTACATGACCAATCTTCTAACAAATATTTGAAGGGGACATACACTTCTTTACCTTCTCCAAACCATCCAAAAATTCCAAGCTCGTGTTGTTTTCACATCTATACAGTGCTCTGGATCATTGCCGAAATGCTTCTGGTCGATTAAAAGAATGAAATGCGTAAATATTTCTCTGTCATGTATTGTGCATAATAAAACACTGGTTAAAGCAACTGTTGACTATCTGTCTTTCTGTACTTCGTTAAAAAGTAACATCCAAAGTATAAGTAATATGTTAGCTTCCTTTTTAGCAGAGTGTTTAAATTACACAATCTTGGAATGCCTTCTGATAGGAAAACCTATTGTCAGGTTCTACACAGAACTTTTAAGGTTTCCCTAGAGGGACAACCAAAGACCCCTTCAAGAGCCCACTGTTTTAAGAGTGCATCAAGTACCTAAATGTTAAACACCTGACAGGTTCTAGGTATTATGAAGAAAATAATTACCAATATTTTGGAGTTTCTACCACACACTTACCTGGCTAATACATACACTCTTAGAAAAAAAAGATTCTTTAAGGGTTCAATAGATAATCAAGGGTTCTTTGCTTCCAAAACAGGGTTTACTTGGAAATTGCTTTGTTGTGCGGTACTACATAGAACTTTTAAGACTTCCAACAGAGAGAAAGAACTCCTAAGGACTCTTAAGATCCTTGAACAGCTCTTTTGTAGTAGGTGTTTGTACCACACAATCACCCACTTAATACATACACTCTTAAAAATAGGTTTCTTCAAAGTTTCATTGGATAATTTGTGTTCCCACAGAGCACTATTTTCCCACTATTTTCAATAGTGCAGCCCTCTCTTGATATACAAAATGTATCTTCTTTTTCACTGTTTTTGCTCACTACATGGTGTAGAAAAAATGGTTCTTCAAGGGTCCTTTGGATGGTTAAGGGTTATTGGCTTCCAAAAAATATTCTACTTGGAAACTACATTGTTGTAGGGTTCAACATAGAACCTTTAAGGGTTCCTTCAGAAAGAAAAATGAAGAACCCTTAAGGGTATAGAAAACCTTTTGTTATGAAGAAGGATTTTGTTGAAATTCACACAGAAACTAACATGAAACAATCTGAAAAAAAACTTATTTCTTATTACTGTTACTTCTAAGAGCAAAAAACAGTCACTATATCTGCTTTAAACTTAAACAAATCAATTAAAAAAAAAAAAAAAAAAATCATGAGCAAATGAAGATAAGATCCCATCAGCGTATCAGTAATAATGGAGGCCCAGAGTGTATAACATACCATCCAGCTTCCCACAGTCACAGAGTGTACAATCCCAGATATGTGTTCTCAGCTCATTTCCACTCAGTGATGTTCACACTGGATCCAGACCAGTCCACGTCGTGATCAGGACAGCTCGACCCACTCACATTCTAATCACACTTTCATCAGGAACATTCTGTAAAATAGTGCTAGATAGATCAGCATTATAGGAATGTGGGAGGTTAATTTAGGCACTAAATCTCACTGCACACAGTCACAGTTGAGAAAGAACAGTTGTTGGATTTTTCAGTGGTACTGTTACTACTAATGAATAACTTTTATTATACCACACTGGTGCTGAATTCTTTAATGGGATTGGTCATATGATGTTGAATTAGTTTCTATAACAGCATCTGTTGCAGTAATAGCATTTAATGCGTTATCGTTTCCGTAGCAAAAGTCCATGCACAGGGTCTCGTGGGGCAGTCACTCCACATAATCTACGGAGTTTACATGTTGCAGTTTGTCAGTAACATTTTTGTCTTATTAACTTTTAGAGTGAAAAAAAAAAGAGAGGCTGGTGAGGAAACAACAGTTTATAGCTGTAATAATGTAAGTGATAACATAAACATGGACTTTAAATGTAATAACATTAAATGTAACTATAAACAGATATGTAGTACAACATGTCTTTCATTAATAAAAAAACATGAAAAGACAGGTCAATATTAGTGTGCCAAAAAAGCAGCTAAGTTGCTAGCTGAAGAAGGACATGACAGCTAGCTAGCTAAACTTATAAACAACAAATTGCAGAAATGAATGCAAATAATCAAACTTTATACTTACAGCATAGCCTTACTGCAGCCTCTGAGAGATTCTGACTGGTGCTGAAACGTTTACGTTTGAGATGTCAGTCATGTTCATTCCTGTTTCAGTCATTGGCAGTTGGTTATGAGGTTCCTCCCCTTTGAGAGGACTACCAACAATCATAAAGAGAAGCCACGTGTCCAGAGGTGGGGCAAAAGAATAGCATGCTGTCCAATAAATGTTGAGATTTAGCTTGTGAAAATTTAGTTTGAGATAAATGAATGAACAGTGTGATATTGCAGTGAGATATTTGATCATTTGTTTCTCTAAAATACTGAAGCATTTCATTGCCGCATTTTAATACGATTTTAGAGGAAGCTGGGCTTCCCATTTAGTTTTAGTCTGAATATATATATATATATATATATATATATATATGGTCAGGTCCGGAAGTGTTTGGACAATGACAGAGTTTTCTTGATTTTGCCTTTATACACCACCACAATGGATTTGAAATAAAACAATCAAGACGTGATCGAAGTGTAGACTTTCAGCTTTATTTTAAGAGGTTCCACAAAAATATGGCATTTACCATTTAAGAATTACAGCCATTTTAAGCAAAGTACTTCCATTTTCAGGGGCTCAAAGGTATTTGGACAATTGACTGACAAGAAGTTAAATGACCAGGTGCGGTCCATTCCCTCATTACTTCAAAACAAATGAAGCAGATAAAAGGTCTGGAGTTGATATCAGGTATTGAGTTGGCATTTGGCAGCTGTTTGACTGGAGCTACCAACATGAAGTCCAAGGACATCTCAATGCAAGTGAAGGAGGCCATCATTAGGCTGAAAAAACAACATAAATCTATAACAGAGATAGCAAACACCTTAGGTGTGGCCAAATCAACAGTTGAGTACATTAAAAAGAAAGATAGCACTGGTGACCTCAACAACATTGAAAGGCCTGGAAGACCACAGAAGACAACTAAAGTGGATGATTGCAGAATCCTTTCCTTGGTGAAGAAAAACCCCTTCACAACATCAACAGAAGTCAAGAATACTCTGGAGAAGGTAGGCGTGTCATTGTCCAAATCAAGAGACACCTTCATGAATGTAAATACAGAGGGTTTACAACAAGGTGCAAACCACTGGTAACATTCAAGAACAGGAAAGCCAGATTAGGCTTTGCCAGAAAACATCTAAAAAAGCCTCCCATGTTCTGGAATAAGATTCGTTGGACTGATGAAACCAAGATTAACTTGTACCAGGATGATGGGAAGAGAAAAGTATGGCGAAAGAAAGGAACAGCTCATGATCCAAAGTATACCACATCATGTGTCAAACATGGTGGAGGCAGTGTTATGGCATAGGCATGTATGGCTGCCAATGGAACGGGCTCACTGGTGTTTATTGATGATGTGACTGCTGACAGAAGTAGCAAGATGAATTCTGAGGTGTATAGGGCTCTACTCTCTGCTCACATTCAGCCAAATGCTACAAAACTGATAGGACGCCGCTTCACAGTGCGCCAGAAATGGAATATTCTTCAATGGCCAAGTCAGTCGCCTGATCTCCACCCAATAGAGCTGCTTTTCACTTACTGAAGATAAGACTGAAGGCAGAAAGACCCACAAACAAGCAGCAACTGAAGGTGGCTGCAGTGAAAGGGAGGAAACTCAGAATTCGTTTAAAATAGCTGTAATTCCTACATGGTAAATGACATTTTTTGGGGGAACCTCTTAAAATAAAGCTGAAAGTCTACACTTCGATCACATCTTGATTGTTTTATTTCAAATCCATTGTGGTGGTGTATAAAGGCAAAACCACAAAAATTCTGTCATTGTCCATATACTTCGGGACCTGACTGTGTATAATGTGTGTGTGTGTGGTAGTTTTCACTAAGTACTTTAAAACTGTGTATTTAAAGTATAAACCAGTATTTAATTTTAACTGTTTTTTTTAGCATTATGCTTCACTATTAAATACTACATACTAACCACGCTGTAAAATAAAGTGCTTCCTATATTTGTTCAAGAATATTATGTTTAAAATACACATTTATATAACTATTTGAGGATTTTTTTGTAAAACAAACAAACAAAAAAAAAAACTTAAACCTTATTCACTCGTGCTAACGTTTTTGGCACGTCAGTTCCAAAACTATAAACAGCTTCCCGCCAGATTCTGTCTAAACATCAGTGACATGAGTGTGAACTGCGATTAAGTGTCGCTCTGAAAACAACTTCTCTACAAGTGGCCTTTCCTACACAAAACAAAACATAACACTGCCCTGAGGAGTTTGCCTTGCCTGGAAAAGTGAATCCCTGCTAGATTCAGGACCAGATTTAGTGTCCCAAATGGTCAGCACATTTAGGAGAGCTTTAAGAACAGATGATTTACTGCAGTGGTCCTGTCTTTCAATTGGCAGGTCGGCAGGAGTAAAGCCCGAGGCCTTACGTGAGCAACTTTATGGGGGCGTTTCGGTGATGACAAGGATGAAAGGGCTTCCCTTTAGAAGTGCATATAGTAAAATCCCCTATGCCTTCGGGCCGGTCCTCTTTTTTTCCAAGTGGCTAAAAAGCTTGATTAGCTTGTTTCTGAAGCCCTTCTGGAAAGGGCTATAAATACAAATCCAACTTCATGGTCAAATTTGGTGAAGTGAATCTGACTGCTGAAAACGCCACAAATGAGAAATAGAAAACAGAACATATTTCATTTTAATCACCCCTCCTCGCCACCCCACCCCTAAAAAAAACCAAAAACCTGTCAGCCCATCTTAAGGTTATATGTAATTTAGAAATATGACCATCAGGCCATAATATTACGCAAAAATTGAATATATAATGCAGGAGGTTGTGGGTTTAAACCTCACGCTCTCACGGCAGCCTCCTATTATACCAATATTTCACTATGCTGTTTGCGGTGAACGTGCAATTTTTCATTTTCGTAGTGAAAAATTGCTTTACAACCATCCAATTCATCTTCCCAGATTGCTGAGTCACGACGGTGAATGAAATGCTGCAGAGCCACTCTAAGTGAAGCTAAATAATCATTGTGGTTATGTGGGTGCTTAAAAACCTAAAAATCAATAAAGCTTCAGATAGAGTTTCAGTATACATATTTAATAGATCTTTCCCCCCAAAAAAGACAATCATATTGACTCGGTACATACTGTATTTACAATTTTATGTACAAGAGTATAATTTACTATCACAATTGATATAACATGAAATGGAAAATTACTCAAAATAAGTTGTTGAGGCTAATTTCTTACCTTTTGGTTAACCCCCATATGTGACAACTTGTATGTGTTCAACTACGCTCACTCAGCCCATATGATCAGTTATATGATAGATATAATATACTACAACTCATTCACCATGTGACACTACACCTTTTATGCTCACATTCCTCCCTTCAAAATCCCAGCCAAAGCAATCATAATGGTATGTAACGGCCCTGAACTAATCAGTAATTTAGATTTAATGTGGAGTTGCCAGTGTTGAAACGGTCTGTCTGTGAATATGAAGCCACAAGGTTACCCCTGTTTAAAATAGGAAAATGATGGAGAGATGAATAGTATAGACAACAAAGTCCCCTTAATTGTTGAAGATAATAATTTTCAAACCATTGCATTCAAGATGATTCAGGCCTTCGCATTCTAGTTTCAGAGTTCTCCATTCTGCTCGGCTTCCAAATATGTTACAGACACGTGTGAAAGGTGCTCGGTTCATCGTCCTCCTGGTGTGTGAAATTTGCAGCACCCTGAAGCGAGGACCTTACATTCAGGCCTTCTTCAGTCTGGTCCTTACAAAAAGTAAAAAGTAAAAGTTCTTCAATTTCCAAGCTACCTTCTTCTCCCCCTCCTCTATGCTGAAAAACAAGTCAGAGGGGACGCATGGCAAAAAAAGTCCTTTCGTTTGGTGGAAAGGTTGAACAGTCTTGCATTTCGTGTAGGTTTAGAAAACAGACCAGATCAGAGACGGACAAGCCTAAAAGGTGAAAAGGCTGCTTCACCGGAGTTTGGACTTGCCGTATATATTGCGCTGGACAGACAGGATCTTCTCCACACAGGTTATCCGTGTCTCATGGAGCGAGCTGTGCCAAGTGCTGCTAGCCAGTCGCATGTCTTCACTCCTGCACATGACATATGTCATGGACTCGGTCCGGCTCTGGATGTAACCACTCCTGAGAAGAGAGCGACAGAGTAGGCTGATCCGATCCACCCGTCTCAGGATTAGGTGAGCTTTCCTGCAGAAGAGAGAAAAAATTAAGTCAAATATTGATGACTAAATCCATAAATTATAATAGTATCAGAGATTTATGTAATTTATGTTCAAGTCTCTGAGCTGCAAATCCAAGTCAGTTCTCAAGCCTATACATTGGATATAAAAAGTCTACACATCCTGCATCCACAAAATAGGATAAATAAAAAACTTATAACAGCTTGGTTGCACAAGTGTGCACACCCTTTTATAATCGGGGTTGTGGCTGTGTTCAGAATGAACCAATCATATTCAATCTCATGATCAACAGTAACTATCATACAGCTGTCATCAATGAAATTATTCTGATTAACCACAAATAAAGCCGTTTCTGTAGGATTGTCTTCACATCTTCTTGGTTTCATCTGACTTCTGAAGCCATGCTCTGCAAAGAGCTTACAAAGCCTGTATGTGGTCCCACTGTCGAAAGATATCCATCAGAAGAGAGGTTAAAACATTAGATGTACCATGGAACAACGTGAAGGCCATCATCAACAGGTGGAGAAAATGGAGCACCACAGTGACATCTCCAAGAACAGGACGTCCCTCCAAAATTTATAAAAGGACAAGACAAAACTTAACAGGGAGGGTCCCAAGAGACCTACAGCAACATTAAAGGAGCTGCAGGAATATCTGACAAGTACTGATTACTCTCTGCATGTGACAACAATCTCTCATATTCTTCACATGTTTGGGCTATGGGGTAGGGTGGCTAGACCGAAGCCCTTTCTCACAAAAAAACAGCCAAGCTCAACTAAATCACCCCAAACTATGTGGTAAAATATGCTATGGTCTGATGACACCAATTCCAAAAGGTATAATAATTTCATAATTTCAAAAGGTATATTTGGTGCAAAAAAAGCACATCACCAAAAGAAAACCATATTCACGGTGAAGCATGGTGGTGGCAGCAGGAAAAGGAATTTCCCCCTTTAGCATGACAATGACCCAAAGCATCCATCCAAATCAACAAAGGAATGGCTTAACCAAAAGGAGATCAATGTTTTTGAATGGCCTAGCCAGAGCGCAGACCTGAATCCAACTAAAAATCTGTGGGGTGACCTGAAGTGAGCTGTGCACAGGAGATGCCCTTACATTTAATGGATCTAGAATGTTTTTGCGAGAAAGAGTGAGAAAATATTGCCAAGTCAAGATGTGCCATGCTGATTCTTAGCCATTTAGACTGGTGTAATATAATAATAGGTGCTTCAACAATATATTAGTTTAGGGGTGTGCACACTTATGCAACTAGGTTATTGTACATTTTTAATTTTCCTAGTTTTCCTTAAAATGTTTCTGATTGTTTTTCACTTAATTTTATACGTTGTAATTTCACATTGAGGGTGTTCTGACATGATTTATCCTGGTTTCATTTTTTTACATCACAAAAACCTGCCATTTTAACAGGGGTGTGTAAACTTTTTTAAATCCACTGTTGCAAGTCCAAGTTGAGTCTCAACTTTATGAAGTCCGAGTCAAGTCTCAAGTTTCTAAGCTGCAAGTTCACGTTGAGTCTCAAGTCCCTTATCTGCAAGTCTGAGCTGAGTCCTAAGTCTCTGAGTTGCAAGTCACAGTCAAGTCTGACATCTCTGAGCAGCAACTCCTAGTCATGCCTCAAGTCTCTGAGCAGCAACTCCAAGCCAAGCTTCAAGTCTCTGAGCTGCAACTCCAAGTTGAGTCTTAAGTCTCTGAGCTGCAAGTCAGAGTCAAGTCTCAAGTTTTTTGAAAAGCAAGTCAGAGTCAAGCCTTATGTCTCTGAGCAGTGAGTCTGAGTCAAGTCTCTAGTCTCTGAGTTGAGTCTTAAGTCTCTGAACTACAACTCCAAATTGAGTCTGTAGTGTTTGAGCTGCAACTCTAAATCAAGTTTCAGATCTGTGAGCTGCAAGACCAAGCCACGTCTCGAGTCTCTTAGCTGAATTCTGAGCAAGTCTGAGTTGAGCCTGAAATTTCTGAGATGCAAGTCAAAGTCAGGTCTCAAGTCTC
The DNA here is from genome assembly GCA_022985145.1 of Pangasius djambal. Lineage (NCBI taxonomy): Eukaryota > Metazoa > Chordata > Actinopteri > Siluriformes > Pangasiidae > Pangasius > Pangasius djambal. The sequence continues at coordinate 2,385,149 of CM041001.1, read as the reverse complement.
TAAGTTGCTAGTCCAAGTTGAGCCTCAATTCTCTGAGCATAAACTCCAAATCAAGCCTCAATCTCTGAGCTACAACCCTAAGTTCAGTCTCAAGTCTCTGAACTACAACTCCAAATCGAATCTAGCTGCAACTCCATGTCGTGTCTCATGTCTGTAAGCTGCCAAGTTGAATCTCAGGTCTCTGTGAAGCAAGTCCGAGTCGAGCCTTAGGTCTCTGTGCAATGAGTCTCTAGTCCCTAGTCTCTGAGCTGAAGTCCTAGTAGAGTCTCATGTCCCTGAGTTGCAAAAGCAAGTTTTAGTCTCAACTTTATGAAGTCCAAGTTGAGTCTAAAGTCTCTGATCTGCAGGCCTGATCCAAATCTCAAGTCTCTGAACTATACGTCTGACTCAAGTCTCAAGTCTCTGAGCAGCAAGGCAGAGTCAAGCCTGAAATTTCTGAGATGCAAGTGAGAGTCAATACCGAAGTCTCTAAGTTCCAAGTCCAAGTCGAGTCTCAACTTCCTGATGTCTGAGTTGAGATCCAAGTCTCTGAGCTACAAGTCTGAGTCGAGTTTCAAGATTTGGAGCAGCAACTCCAAGTCTAGTCTCAAGTCTCTGATGCAAATCCAAGTCAAGTCTCAAGTTTCTGAGCAGCAAGTCTGTTATTTGCAGCAGGGGAATTTCTAGGATTTAAAAAACATCCCTGCAATGGCTTGCAGAGAGGTCCTTCTTCCAGTTTTGCAGTCATGTTTTTATTGTGTTTGAAGATAATATTACTTTCTAATGATTTCTGTCACAACAAAACTGCATGCTTCTCATGCTGTCTTTGGATGATATTTAACAGTAATATTATTGAAGAGACAATAATAAAGGTATTGTCCTGGGTCTGAATAGTGTTTGTCGCAATCCTGACATTTGAACCCACAACCTTTTGGTGACTAGAGCAGAATCATAACAGAACTTCCTTTCAGCTTTAGTATAGTTTTAAAGAAATTCAATTAACACATCCCAATCTATGATATGTACTGCATTAGATGTTCAGAAAATGCTTTACTTTATAGACTTTTACTAAGAGGAAATATTCATCTTGCAACAGTCAGCAAGGGAGAAACCTGATAACAAATGATTTCGAAAATCAGCAGCTGTAGCAGGGGGAAAACAAAAGCATCAGGCTTCAGCCGGTAGTTTCCCAACTAAATGTAGCTGCAAACTCTGGTTTTGGGCATCGAAAATATTATGTAAGTTGATACACTTAGCAAAACAATGCTTGGCAGATATAAATGACTAAATGTTTAGGCAGAAAATGTGTGACTGTAAACATTCAGCAATGGTCTGTGATTTAACTACAGAACAATTTTAGCTATTTGTTCCATTTTTTTTTCTGACCAGGAAGAAATTCAATAACATCATTTTTTTAATCTCTTATGGAAAGTTGTTCTTAATTGAAAATACAGTGGGTAAAGTCTGGATTATTGCTTGCATAAACTTTTTATTTCGTCCGATCGAAATCACTTACTCAGCACTCAGTGTTTCAGATGCTTAGGTTGCTGAAAAATCAAGAATAAATTTCAACTTAATATGAAATCTTATTATTATGTTTATTTTATTTTTTCATTCTGTCATACACACACACACACACACACACACATACATATATATATATATATATATATATATATATATATATATATATATATATATATATATACATACATATATATAGCCAAGTATTTGGTTTGCTTAAATATTACAACTGGATCTTAAATCAGACTTTTATTAAGTTTATTTTGAGAGGTTCAATATGCATCACTATAAAACCCAAATATTTAGCAGTGCAGTGTTTTTAAGATTTGTAATTCTGTAATCTGAGGCATTCAAATACATCTTAAGTGCTCAGAAAACAAAATATGTCCATTTTCAGAGGCAGAAGGCTGTAAGGACATACTGCACATATGCTATACATACATTCAAGATTCAAGATTTTTATTTGTCACATACATAGTTATATACAGTATATAACTTGCAGTGAAATGAAAACTTGGCCTACTCCTCTTATGACTGTGCATTTAAATACTAAATAGAAAAAAGTCAGAAATGAATAAGAAATAATAGGAAATAAGATAATAAGCAGTATGAAATATATGTACCAAAATGTGCAATAAGGGGTGTACAAAATAAGCAGGGAATGTGCAAAAAACAGATGCACATAATGTACAAGTATGTTACATGTAGTGCAATGTGAAGTGTGCAGAGTGCCAGCGGAGTGTGGAGTGACTGGAAAGTCTTTATGTAGTCCTAAGGGATCTGTATCGTGGACAGATCTCTACACCTAAAGGAAGAACCTGTCCCAGCGTAATTCACATATTTATGGTGCCTGGACTGGAGTCTTTAGAGGATGACTCAGGGTTTACAGTCAAATGGGCTTCATTTCATAACACAACATTCAGCTAATCATGACCATAAAGCATGCTGACATTTGCAGACCTACTACTAAGACTTTTTTTCTTATTTCCGTATCCAAACTCCACCTCTCCCAGCAGCTATGAGTCAGATGCATTGATTTCCAAATGCAAGAATCAATTAGAATCGTGGCTTTTCATTACTGAGTGAATTGCCAGTTCAGAGATTTTAAGTAACAAGTTCATGAATTATTTTGAGTGGAAGAGAGCTGAATGGTATCCAATACAAGCGTTGAGCTGTGGTTAATTAGGGGATGTTTTGATGCAGATGAATTGTTGCTGAAAAAATTGAGTCATAATGTTATGGGGGCGAAATCCTGCTGTTTTTCCAATAATGCACATTGTTTTAGATTTGTTGGGAAACTAGTGACTTATCTGTAATTACAAATGGAAGAATCAACCAGTTTTGACCTTCTGCTAGAAATGTCCTCAACAAAAATGTGCTAGCAGTGCTAAGCCATGCCCTGTCTGTCAAAGATAAAAAGACTTTAATTTGTTAAAAAGTTTAATTTGTGGCATCCACATCAGATTATTTGCTGTTTAAATGCATTAGTTCTGATACATTATAATTTCTAGGGTAACAGATCATACACAGGGACTTGTGTTGTTTAATAAAGAAAAACTATGTACCATAACTATAAAGAATTAAGAAGTGTGATGTAATGTTTATTAATAACTTTCAAAAATGTAACGTGGTATATTTGAAAATAACCCACTTCCACAAACCCTTAATTTCTTATAATAGCACGGCCCATATTGTGTTATTCTTTACACATTTTGGACTTTTTGTGAAACCAAAGGTAACAGCACTACCAACAGTTGTAAGTAAAAAGTGAGAAGCGATGCTGGGACTGATTTCTTTCTAGCCCAGACTATAGATTTGTGCAGTCTATCAGTGACGGTCACATCAAGTGATTACTCAGAGTGAAACGACCCCTAGATTTGATCTCCATTTTTGCTGACATTATTTCATACACATCATCAGCAGTGACTGAAACACAGTCTTAGGTGTAATCAGCATGAATGAGGTGGATTATCTACTCCATCATCTTTTTTTTCCCCAAAATGCCTTTGGAGGAGAAATTTAAAATAGTTAAACAAAGCACACACTGTCCAATCAAAGTACATATGACACAAAAGGACCTATGACAGAACTTTGGTGTTTTTTGATTTGAATGAAAGGGTTACAACTGTTCTGCTTAGCATGTTTATTAACTAAGTGTTTATAAAGTGTTGGACGAAACACACATGAACCTAGTCGAGCATTAAGGACTCACAAATGTAGCTGCAGATCTGCCCTTAAGTGTGTGTGTGTAATAGTTTGCCACAACATTCTCATGCCATCAATGAGACCTTGTGATTTAATGTACCACTCAACACTAATAGTTTTATTGTCAAGCTCTTGATATATATTAGATCTTAGCCTCCTTTCTACACCTAACACCATTACATACAGCATACACAAACCCAATTATCTATGCAGCTCTCTAAAGGATGCTAGCATCAGGACATCCAAATGGAAGTATATCCAACTCCTCTTTTTTAAACAAATGTCTGAGAGATCACATTTCACTTGGCAACATGTTTACAATTTAAAAGGCACCACTAATTCCAACAATCCCAAAAAGACTGCCAATACAGAGCCATAAATAATCCCCAGTCTCTCCTCCAAATGCCCGCTGTAGGGCTTCTACCACACATAAAAAATGTTCACCAAATCCTCCATTATATCAATTTTCTGCATGGCATGAATTATGAATCCCAAATTCCAGGCAGTGGGTTGGACATGCTCTAAAAACTGACGTCTGAATTTCAGCCCTTGAATTGTCTTTTTGTTTCTTTCCTTTTTCTAGTACTCACCCACTTAAAACAGCTAACAATCAGCTCATCTGTACACGCTTCAGAAAAAAGGATTATTCAAGGATTCCTTGGATAGTTAAGGGTTCATTTCTTTCGAAAGACGATTTACTTGGAAGCCTCTCTGATAGAGAAAGCTCTAATGTAGAGTTCTACATAGAACTTATCAGGGTTCCCCCAGTTTAATAAACCAAATGGCTTCCATTCATAGTAAAATGAGATATACCATCTAAGTTTTGATCAAAGTCAGTGCAATCTTAGAAAAATTGGATAGTTTGTACAGTTCTATATAGAGGTTTTAAGGCGTTTCCTCAGAGCAACAAACCAAAGAATACTATGGGTTGTTACAATTAACGATCAATTCTAAAAGTGTAGAGTACAATATAAACCTCTAAAAGTGCAGTCTAACACCTTTAGTTAGTCCCTCTGGGGAAATCTTTAAGGGTTCTATAAAGATCTTCAAAGAATTTAGAACTTTTAAAATGTTGGAGAAACCATACGTGGTGTTAGTTAAGGGTTTGTTTCTTCTTAAAGGGCAATCTAGTTAGAAATCTCTATGAAGGGGAAAGCTCTACTGTAGAGTTCTACATATAATTCACAAAATAATTTGTGTTGTTTTAATTTGGCATCCATTCATAACAACATGGGCTGCACCAACAAATTTTGGTCAAAGTTATTGCACTTAGAAAATAAAGGGATGGTTAATGTTTCTACTTTGTTGTACAATTCTATACAGAGGTTTGAAGTGGTTTTATCAGACAAGCAAACTAAAGAACACTTTGGCTTGCTATATTTAACCTTTATTTTTAAGAGCATTTCCCTAAAAATGTGCATTCTAACAACTTAAAGGGTTTTTAGTCTGTCCCTCTAGGGAATTTTTAAAAGTTATCTAAAAAAAAAGAAAAAAAAGAAAAGAAAACCCTACACCAGAAGGTTTCAAGGTTCCAAGTAAATCCCTTTACAAAACTAGAAGCAATAACCATTAAAAGAGTGTAGAACTTTCAGAACTGTGTAGGAAACACAAGCAGCGTTGATGTCTCACAACTCCAGGGTTGGATACTGAAGCTTTCACATCCCAAAAATATGCTGGTAGGTGGATTAGCATTTCCAAATTGCTGGTGTCAAGGATTAAAGTACTTGTTCAGTGGTTAGGGCTCCAGACTACTGATTGGAAAATTCAAATCCTAGCACCATTAAGCTGTCACTGTTAGGCAGTTAACACTCATCTGTTTAGCTCAAGTAAGTCGCTTGACCTTCTAAAAGACTACTTTCTAAAAGTGTAGTAGGTTGAGAAGGTCTGATAATATCTCTGACTAAATCAGTGTTTAATTACCTTAATACAATTCCTGTCTTGCTAACCTTGCATCTACATGGCCTGATCTTCAGGAAGAAGCTTTTTCTTTTACCTTTTTCTTTCGTTTGTATTCCAAACGCTGCCAACCAATAAGTGTAGTACTGGTTACTACACTACTGAATAAACAAATGAATAAATGTTTCTGAGTGTCCTACAATGCACTCATGTCCTGTCCAGGATGCACCCAGTGATGGCATAGGTTCCAGATCCACCAGACCAGGATAAAGTGGTTACTGAAGAAGAATGAAGGAATGAGTCAATAAAGTATATGTTGTCATTCTGGTAAAATAACCAGTTCGGTTTTCTGTAAAGAAAATGTGCTGCCACTCCAAAAATTGTAACTCCAGATTCTTTGAAGCCTCTGAGTCAACTTTACGACATAGGAGTACAAACCCCTTTTAGGAAGAACTTTTAATTAACGCTTGAAGAACCCTTTGTTCTAAGAGTGTAGTAGGTTGAGAAGAAAATATTTTTTGCTAAATCAATGGATAATAACCTTAATACTATTCAGGTCTCGCTAACCTTGATCTTCGGGTAGAATCTTTTTCTTTTTCCTCGTCTTCCAAACCCTGCCAACCGCAGCAACATTTCCATCCACATCAGACTCCTGCTGGGCTTTACCTCTCCATAGGGAACACCACAAACACAGCAGCCATTTTTAAGCTCCACGATGAAACAAAAAACAAAAACCCACACACACCTGGATTTACTAGGTGCCTCAAACCCTGACAGGGAAGTGGAGAGGCCTGTTTTAAGAGCAACATTTCCACACATGTACACTAACATGGCCACAGGCCTCCGCACCACTTAGTGTTTGCCAGAAGCCACTTTACCCACATTCATTAGACCCCAAAACATTTGGCGCCCTCTCAGGGAGAGGTTGGAATAATAACACTGTAATTTGTCAACTTTGCTTTGGTGTCCAGTCACTGGTTTTGATGCAAAAAATATGAATAATAAAAGGAACCGAAAGGAAACAAAAACATCGGATGGACTTGAATAAACGAACATGAAAATACGCTGCAGCACCGGGATGGATTCTTTTATGAGATTTATGTTCTTATGAGATGGCACTCCAGTGGAACAAGCCTGCTCGTAATCGTTTTTATAGTCCTGGATTTTCACTGGAAGCCTAAACCAACATTTAGTAGGCCAAAATTACTGCTGACCACAGTGTTTATGTGTATGTACTGTACGTCTGTGATGAGATGGAGAGAGTTGAGTGTGAGATGGAGAAGAGGTTTGAGAGCTGGCTCACTCAGAAGATGAGTCTTACCTGGGTCCTAGCTCATCCTCGCTCCGCCACACAAAGTCTCCGAATTTCTCGTAGTGCGAGTTGTAATGGTGTTGCACACGGTACAGTGTGGGTGGAGAAATCTCCATCAGCGTGTTGTAGGCTGTTTGCTGCTCCTTGCCACTTGTGTAGCCATTGTACAGGTTGTATACCCGGTCTGCTATCTCTGAAAGACAGGGAAGAAGCAGATTGGGAACTTTCTCAGGCATTGATTTTGGATTGAGTTAGCAATAAGGATGATTGCCTGAACTGGTATTGACTGAAAAGAATATATCATTTTAACTGACTTCATTGAAACTTATTAATTGAGAGGGTACAGACAGTGACACTGAAGCTAGTATTGATGGCAGTGTTGATTTGTTAGGGAAGGTACTTGCTTTAAAAAAGGGTAAAACTACTCTGATCCTAATGGGCTCCTAAAAGAATCCTAAAGGGCTCTTCAGTAGGAATAATCCTAAATACACCTTTGGTAGAAAGAATCCCTAAGGGATCTTCGGTAGAAAGAATCCTAAAGAGATCCTAAAATAATTCTAATGGAATCTTTGGTAGGAAGAATCCTAAAAAATCTTAAAGAATCCTAAAGATCTTTGGTATGAAGAATCCTAAAGATCTTTGGTATGAAGAATCCTAAAACGGGCTTCAGTAGGAAGAATCCTAAAAGGATAATAAAAGAATCCTAAAGGGGTCTTTGATAGGAAGAATCCTCAAGGGATATTTGATGGAAAGAATCCTAAAGGGATCTTCGGGTTGACCCACTAGGGGAACCTTAAAGTTTTATGTAGGACCCTACAACCTATTCTAAGTTGATTCCATTTAGGAAACCAAGAACTCTTACTGCAACTATCCAAAGAATACCTGAGTAACCTTTTTTTCTGAGTGTACAGCAGTTCAAGTCCTGGAGTTTTATTTCGACTTCGTGACTGTGACCACTGATGATGTCATCCTAAAGGAAATGAAGCTTTCGCACCTTGGCACCTTGACCTGCCATCTCACCATCTGGTCAGCGATGCAGAACTTGCTGTTCATTCACGCCAGTAACAGGTGTGAAGATACAATCTTCTGAGATGGATTAAGATGGAGTGGGGGAAGAGAGATGGAAAGAGAAAGTGGAGGTGTACCTTCTGCTCTGCTGTCATCAACTATTGGACAGGAAGTGCGCACTGTCACGTAGCTCGCCTCAGACCGGCTGCCACGGCTGTCCAAGGCATAGAGAGTGAACCTGAGATAGACAGAAAGACAGAGTGAGAAAGAATAAATGTCATGTCGTGCCAAGGGAAAAAGAAATAACACAGATCTTGAATAACTCAATAGAACTGCTGTCATAATGGTGCCATTAGAAACTCATTAGCCTATATCTACTGTACGTAAAAACACACATGGCCATTAGCCCTGGAACCTGCACTCTGCTGAACCCAAGCACATTTCCTCTTGATAGTTTAAACTCACAGGAGCATGTGCCTCACAGAACAACCTGTCTGGCCTGCTGTCGTGCTACACGCTGTGCTATGAGGTGAAGAAACACGTCACTGACCTTCGTTTACGAGCTTAGGTCCGACAAACTAGGAACGTGCACTCAAAAAAACAGCCATAACTGACAACAGACGTGTGTGGGGCCTGCAGGATTCCAGAGTATTCTGTTACATTTGGAAACTGTCCTGGCAAAGGGAGCTTGAATGAAAAAAAAAATAGAAAAAGAAAGGCCAGCCATTATGGCTAATAGCTGCTTAAATGGGACTCCCACTTCCTCTAATGACAGAGTTCCGTTCAGCAAATACAAAACACATTAAAGCTCAAGGCCTGCGTGTTCTTGGACCACCCAGTACAGAGAAATGATGCTCAGCTGCTGGACATGGACAACTTCGAGCTGCCTGGCTGGCTGGGTGAACGCACGAATGAGTGTAGCTTTCGTGCTGTGAATCTTAACAACAAATCTGCTGAGGCAGGTTTATGCTGGTACAAGATATTGAAACCTTCACATGCCTTTATGGAAAAGGTCAATGGGAAAAAAGCATTATACTGTAGAATTAGGGTCATAAAGAATAGTGGTTTCAAATTCGTTTAACTTCTGTCCCAGTTTTTGTCTTGGTTTTAGTGTTGTTAGCATTTATAATTGCACGCACAGCAGAAAATGAATGAATTAGTGAAGGATTCTACAATTGGGGTGCCAATTGTGTCACACTGATATTACATTTATAAATATGTATAGTAATATGTAAGTAAAGTAAAGCTAAAACCCCAGGTAAAGTGTCTTTTACAACAACCTATGTACCCACTTCAGGTAAAACACTAATAAAACCTCTGGCGGAATGTAGACAACAGGCAGCATTGCCGCCTCACAGCTCCATAGTTGGATCCTGAGCTTGGCCTTGAGTTTCACATGTCCTCTACATGTCCTCTACATGTCCGTGTGGTTTTCCTCTGGGTTCTTCGGTTTCCTCCCAACTCCCAAAAAATGGCGACTCTAAATTATCCATAGAGTGTATGAATTTGTGTGTTCATGTTGCCCTATGGTGGACTGGCATCCCATTCAAGCTATCTTCCCACCTCATGCCCAGTGTCCCCGCGATAAGCTCGCCAACAGGATAAAGCATTGAAGAAGAATGAATGAAAATTATCATTGGCTCTGTCATATTGGTCAACTCTGTCTATCAAAAAGTGTGCAGCTTAACCTTCTTTTTAAACATTTTTATTTCATGCTATCACCCCCGTTTTCACTTTAATAAAGATGCACAAGCAAGCTTCTTTCTTTTTGTTTTTCTCATCATTGCTGTTACACAACAGTGGCCTTCTAGGTATTTTTTTATTTGGTAAAAACTGAAAATTCGCTGAAATGGATACTATTTATCACTGCAAAGAAAACACTCAACAAGCCGCACTCACTTACCACCAAAATTTCATTTCTTCACCCCAATTAGTTATTTCTTTGCATGGAAAGGTTCTTCCATACCCATGAGTTATTTCTTTACATGCCAGGCTTCGGCTTTGTCCTTTGTCTGGGGGAACCATCTTCCAGTACCACCAACTGAGTGTTTTGTTTGTAACGCGGCCTACTTTTGCATGGCTTGCATAGTTTGCCTGATCTCACTATTCATCGACAGAGACGTGTGGCATTCTTCTCCCAAACCTCACCAAAAGCCATCTCCTCAGATTCTGCCCATCATAACAATGCGGCCATCACAACAAGCACGCTGTTTGAATTACGTGGTTTCAGAGTCACCCAGTGAAGACAGAGAGTGGCTTGTGTGTGTTTTTCCTTCTGTCAGACAATTTGTAAAGTTTAGTTTACGGTTTGGGGGGGGTGAGGGGAGTCTGATGGCCATAGTTCAGCGACCATAGTTCATGTTTAAAAACATGAATCAGCTCGGCTTCTGTAGCAGCTCCTCTGTTGTGGTTAGTCCAGTCACATGCATTTATGTAAATTATTTAGCTGATGGCAGCTCATCAGAGAAAAGGCTAGCTATAGAGAGAATCACAGGGATCAGATTTATTTTATTTTATTTTATTTTATTTTACTTATCCTTTCTGTTCTGTTTAGTAAAATGATGGCCAGCTGATTATGAAAAAAACATAGTTAAAGATGAACGGACAGATAAGTATGTGTTTATTCCCTCCTTCAAGTTAAAATACTTTAATATCAAAGAATACTAATAACATCAAAGCTGGTAGGACAAAGAAATGCCACTTTCATTAATATGGGAATGCATATTTACTGCTTTTGTTCTGGTCAAAGTGCGTTAATGACAAATTTGTTTAGCCTCAGAAACTAGAAACAACTAAGTTTAATAGAAAATATCACAGGCAGGTACAAAAAAAAAAACTGTAATAGTAAATGTTCTGCAGGAAAAAAACAGTCATACACACTGTTCTATTTCTGAGACAAAAGCAGTACTATGGAGAGTCAGAGCAATACAAAACACAACCATGTTCAAATTGTGTTATTTATAGCCATAAACTAATCAGTAAACTAATCACTACTAGCTAAGCCAGGGGTTCCCAAACTAGAGCTCATGACTCATTATCCTGTTTGGATTTATTCATTTATTTTACAAATTCAATATTACAGATATTGCTCTATGAGACAGATTTTTTTCTACTATTTTAAAATGGTACTGGGAGTCATGTTCAAATTTAAATTAAGAGTGTACATGCTATTTTAGTCCTTTACGCTATCCTGACACACTGCACTAGCGTAGGAGCTCAGTAATAAAAAGAGACAAATTTCTCCTTCCGTCAACCTTGGCTAGAACAACAGAAGTCAAGAACATGAAAAACATGAAAATATGCAGAAACATTTACTGAATATGATTGTTATACACACATATGTGACATATGATAAAAATGTTCAAATGTTACATTAGTTCTACAGTATAAATTATAAATCTAGCCCTCACCCACCTGGACAATAAAGACACATATGTACGAATGCTGTTCATAGACTTCAGTTCAGCATTCAACACAATCATTCCTCAGCACCTGATTGGAAAGCTGAACCTGCTAGGCCTGAACACCTCCCTCTGCAGCTGGATCCTGGACTTCCTGACTGAGTGACCAAAGTCAGTCTGGATTGGGAACAGCATCTCCAACACCACCACACAGAGCACAGGGGCCCCACAGGGCTGTGTGCTCAGTCCACTGCTGTTCACTCTGCTGACTCACGACTGTGTAGCAATGCACAGCTCGTATCACATCATCAAGTTCGCCGATGACACGACCGTGGTGGGTCTCATCAGCAAGAACGACGAGTCAGCATACAGAGAGCAGGTGCAGCGGCTAACGGACTGGTGCAGAGCCAACAACCTGTCTCTGAATGTGGACAAAACTAAAGAGACGGTTGTTGACTTCAGAAGAGCACAGAGTGACCACTCTCCGCTGAACATCGGCGGCTCCTCCGTGGAGATCGTCAAGAGCGCCAAGTTTCTTGGTGTTCACCTGGCGGATAACCTCACCTGGTCGCTCAACACCAGTTCCATAACTAAGAAAGCCTAGCAGTGCCTGTACTTTCTGCGAAGGCTGAGGAAAGCACATCTCCCACCCCCCATCCTCACCATGTTCTACAGCGGGACTATCGAGAGCATCCTGAGCAGCTGCATCACTGCCTGGTTTGGGAATTGCACCGTCTCGGATCGCAGCGGATTGTGAGGACAGCTGAGAAGATCACTGGGGTCTCTCTTCCCTCCATCACAGACATTTACACCTCACGCTGCATCTGCAAAGCCACCAGCATTGTGGATGACCCCACACACCCCTCTCACACACGCTTCACCCTCCTGTCGTCTGGTAAACGGTACCGAAGCATTCGGGCCCTCACGGCCAGACTGTGCAATAGTTTCTTCCCCTAAGCCATCAGACTCCTAAACACTCAGAAACCGGACTGATCACACACACATACATATATACACACACAACTGAGCATCCTCCATCCTCTCTGCAATTTTTTTTTTGCAAGTTTTTTGCACATGTTTATGCTGCTACAATAATCATTATATTATATTGTACATAGGCTGCTACTCCTATGTTTACACTTATGTTTACACTATTTCAGCTACTTTTATCTTACTCTTGTACTTTTTGCACTATTGTCACTAGGTTGACTTTTAGACAGAACTGCGTACTGGTCGGCGCTGTAGTCATTGTACTGTCTTGTACCGTCGTGTGCTGTCTGCACGTGTTTGCACTTGTGCACTTTATGTATAAATTTATGTCGTCCCTTGTAGTTCTGTGTCGTCTTATGTAGCATCTTGGTCCTGGAGAAACGTTGTTTCATTTCACTATGTACTTGTATATGGCTGAAATGACAATAAACTTCACTTGAAACTTGAAACTTGAAACATAAATTATATATATAAGGAGGTCAAGGCTTCGGATGACACAAAATTGGGGTTGACCAAAATTTTAGGAAGCCCTGGGCTTAGTATTAAAAGGTAACTGTCGTTTAGTTTCTTATCTGGACCTTTATAGGGAATGAGTTTTATGTAACTGAACCCTTTTTAAAATTTTTGTTGAACTTAGCTTATTATAAGATTTCATAAGACTTTTGTTTGTGTCTTGATTTTGATCAAGTTTTCTCCACTCCCTTTCTTTTCTTTTGTCTTGTGTTGGATTTATCATCTTCAAATTCAGGCATTTACCCTAGAACTTCTGATATTCTGTTTGGTGTGGTGTCTGTATCTCTCTGCGTCTGTCTTTCTTTCTTTTCAATGGACAGGCTGTCGCTGAGCTGCATGACTCTGTGTGTGGTATAGATTGACTCTGAAATGGTGCTACCCTGCAAACAATTGGTAGTGATAGCGATCACCTCGGATAACAAAGCCTGCTCCGCGTCTGCCTCACCAGCGAGAATGTCAAAACACAAGGGAGAACGCTGGCGAAACACCCCCATTCCACAGACACACGCGCACACACACACACACACACACACACACACACACACCTCTTGGTACTATTCAACTTGCCTAAACACTATTGTTCACCTGACCTCAATGTGGGAAAAGTGTGTTTTTCTGTGCGTGTGTGTATGATTTAGTATGGAGGATGTTCTGCAGAGACGCTCTGACCGTGTAAAAGTATCTCGATGGCATGGAGCATAAAAAGGTTTATGGGTCTTAAAGCATCAGATCCGTCAGGATCCTTCCTTATCAACCAGCCAACTGCTTTCGCAGTTGCTTTACGCAGGTTCAGACTGTAACTCAATACAAGTAATTGCGTTTTGTAATCAGAATACAAAACAAAACAAACAAAAATATCTGCGTAGATAAGTTCTGAAGAGACAGAATTTGTTTGCGCTGACAATTAAAATGTAATTGGATAATTCCACTATCACATACTAATTAAGTTTGGATGCCAAATTCTTAAAGTTCAGATTGATTTTTAAATTTCCTTTTTGATGTTTTAAGATTAGCCCTGTTGTTTCCAGCCAGAATTGCAGTACTGCAGATATTAAATACATAGTCTATGTAATAAAATGACCAACAATTTTTAATTTTATAATTACCAGAAAAGCTCTAAAGGTCCGTCTCTGTTGGAATTGATTAAAATATTCAAGGTTATTTTTTATTTTTTTGCTACAACTTGCTAAAACACTTGGGGGCATTACCCCTTGAAGTCAAATATTTTCCTATAACAGCACGTCCAAAAATGTTTTACACCTCTTACACCACAGAAATGTGCTGTTTTATGCTTTCATACTTTTTATTTACTGTGGAAAGTCCACATTATCTTTTTTCTCTTTTTCTCTGATAAAGAAAGAATGCAATTTGCCAACACCAACAATTTTATTTAAAGTTTTATTTTATTTATCGTTTCAAGTTGTTGATCGTTTGCAAAACAAGTTTCTAAGTGTCTAAGTTAATACGAAATAAGGAATAAAACACCTTGGGGGTGTGCTCATATTGGATAATAATCAAAGATGCAATGCAGTATGATCCAGCCAGACTTGAAGCGGAGTTACTGTTGATTACCACAGCAACTTGCCAATGATTCAATGATTTTAAATTTACTAAAGAATGACACATCTTATAGTGTCACAAGATTTTTTATTCATTTGGAGTTACATTTAATGTTATGGAACATCCGCAAAACACGTTAGTTCCTGCTATCACTTACGTTATAGCAGCTATAAACAGTCATTCCCTCACGAGCCTCTCTTTCTTTTTTGAAATGATAAAACAAAAAAAATGCAGCTTTTCACATTACCAAGAAACCACAAAGTGTAAAGTTAGAGCTGTATCGCTGACTGTTAGAAAGCTGTAACGCTGGAGACACGTTCCAAAAAATGCTAAAGAAACATTTCATTACAGAAGTTTTCTAATCCATTTAAGCAGTGAGTCTGGATATACAAGTACCTGTGCAAGCCGTTACTATGGAAATGTTAACCTATTAGGCCAAGCACATTCACATAAACCTGCGATTTGCAGCTGCACTAGTGTCTGAGCACAGCACTGTGGTAGAAATGTAAATAAAGCAGATTTTCAAAGATCGACTTCATCTCCATAACATTTGATTTAGGCCTTCCAAATATTTGAAGCTGAGCCGTTGCTTGAACTTGATCTGATAAAACGATTATTTTCCAGATGGATTGTGAATAAAGGACTTTTTTACAGTATGGATAGATGTGGAGGAATTGTGGAGGAATACTCCTCAGGGGCGAAAAAGCACACCATGTACCTCACTGGTATGTTAATAAGTCTCCATTCAAGTTTTATGGAGTCAGGAAGAATTCCACCAAGATCTTGTCAATAATAGCAACTCTAACTGAATGGGTCAGATATGGTTTAAAGGGTCATCAGATTTTATGTTCAAATGACTTTCCCTGCTTTTAGCATTTTTTTTTTTTTATTCTTTCAATTGTTTCCCCATCTGAGTAAACCACAGTCCAAAGTTCTTTGCCATTTAGGATCTGTTCAATGGTTTTTGAACAACTGTTAATGGAATATGTACGAGGTTACAGCGGCGTGTCATGTACACAGCAGAGCGCCAAAATCTGAGTTCACATTGCCCCAAACTGGTTTTATGCAATCATTTCTGACAAGACTAAAGCAAAATTGCACATGGATCATCCGTGATAGTCAAGAATCCCTTTGATCTCTTATCATTCTTAAAAATTAAACATTTTAAAATCATTTTTCAGCATTGACTCTAAGAAATAATGCATTCAAACAATAAGATTTCGATGCTGAATGATGGCATTTTGCTATTAAATGGGTTGAAAGTAATACGACTGAGGTTTTTGTAGCATAAGAATTAGCAAATACACAAAATGCTATTGTCACGAGGACATTAAGGAAATTCTAATGACTTATTAAAAATGTATTTATTTTTTATTAATGTCCTTAATTTAGTAAAGTTACCTTGTCAGTCAATATCACAATATCACTGAAAATGAAAAAAAGAATGAATCTTCGGGAAATTTGGATGATGCAGCTTCCTGTTGAACATGTGGCTTGTGGAATATTACAAATATTTCATAGAGGTGAATGTGTTCAGGTAACAGGGCTGAGTGAATGACATAAAATGTACATTTTCCATGAACTATAACGTATGACTCATGGAAATGATGTTTCAGGCATGAGATATTAAATAGATTCAGACATTAATGCAGAAAGGATGACTTTTTGAAATATCTGACAAGGTCAAGGTAAAATGGCACCTCAGTCATGAGATCTCCCACCTACACTCCTAACACAGTGTTGTTGCTATTTTTAAGAACAATTAATTACAATCATTTTTCATCATCCCTACTGCTTTTGTCCAATAAGAACACTTTGTTTTCAAATCCTGTGTGTGAAATGTAATTTGACACAAATTGATTATTTTTCCATTAAATGTTCTTTGTATTTGGATAAAACTTTCAGGCTTTAATATACATGTTTGGAACGCACGCTTTGTGCAACACCTCATAACTCAGGCCACAGCATAGGTCATGCCTGGTTTATCATGTTTTGCAATGCCAGAAGATTCAATTTATCTCATCTCTTCATGGAAGATCTATTTATGGCTGCTAAGCTGTATCAAAATTTCAATGATGAACATGAGGCTGCATTCGTTCCTCTGGGAATGGACAAATCATCATCTTAACTGCCATATTTTACGTTTTTTTGGACCATAAGATGGCAAGAAGAGCTTTTTCTGCTCACTTGATTTCACAAGGATTTTCGCTGAAAAGAAAAAAAAAAACTGCTATGCTACGTGTCTTTTCTTGAGCAAGGACAGAACATGTATCTGTTTGAACGAGAAACCAGTAGCAATGCTATCTTCTACTGATTAGAAAATGCGCCGTCGAGCAGGCTAAGAGTTCTTGACGACGTAATTCTTTACGCAAATGGAGATCTTATCGAAGGACAGAGATTCTGGGGGTGCTGTCCCGTCACCGATAGCACCGCTACAGACTGGTACAGTGCATCCTTGCATATCTCTCAGCATTTCACATCAGTGTGCAGTCCAAGTTTCACTGCAGCTTCCTTCGACCTTTCGGGTTGTGCAATTGTTAAAAAAAAAAAAAAAGAAGAAGAAAACAAAAAAAAAAAAACCCCAAAAAACACAAGGCTTAGGATCCCATGAAGTTTCACGGTAATTACGTAATTGTGGATAATCATCCTGAATTTCATTTTTTAATTTTCCCTCTCAACTCCAAAGGGTTCTTCAGTAATGCTTAAAGCTATGTAGAACCCAAGATCAAACCATTATTTTTACTGGGGAAAAATTTCATGGTGTTACAAAGTTGAATGCAACTGAGAGACGATAGCAAAATGTTGATATTCTCAGGAAACACAACTTTTAAAAACCTTTTTTTTTGCATTACTTAGTAAATACATGTAAATGTATTGTTTTTTTCGGGAGTTCTTCAGGATTTGAAGAGTACCAAAATGGTTTTCAAAAAAGGATTTTAAGTGCAGCCTGTCCAGAAACCTTCCAAAGAATCAGTGGGGATCCTCTAAGCTCTAAGAACAACATGTCCAGCATTGAGACCTGGTAATAAAATAAGGGAAAGGTGATAAAAACTAAAGGGTCTGAAGAGCACTGGGGTGGAAATAAAACAGAAAACCACACAGCAGCTGAAAATGTTCGGAAATGAGTACAGTGTGTCCTTAACTATCCATTTGTTTTCCTATTCTTTCTTGGTATTTCGTTTAGATTTTTTTAGGAAGGGGTGGGCAGGGAAGGTTTAACTGGATGGCTGAAAGTGACACGCTATAGGGTCAAACCATTCAAAAGTACATCCTGTAATCTAGAGGTCGTTTTTATAGCTTCCAAAGGCTAAATTATGACCTGTCTAGTTTCTCACATAAAAGAGTGGACAAGAGTGAGCAAACTACAACAATCGATGGGGAAAAAATGATGCAGAATAAATCAACACAACCCACTCATTGGCTTCTCAACAGAGCCTTACTGTATGTTTTGCCAAAAAATCTGGACATGTGTGTATTTGATGGTTGTAGAAAGAAAATGGTATACAACTTATAGTATAGCGCAGTGCTGTTCATATTGTTCCTATTATAACCATGCCCTTAGTGGTTTCGCTGATAACAGGAGCTAACTTGTTTAACAGACCTTCCACGTTACTATCATTATTCACAGCTGGATGGCCATTAAGGAGCCTGTATAATCTTAGACAAGTAAAATCTGGATTGTAGCTGACAAGCTGGATGCTAACTAGCAGGTAACTATACTATGATCTTGTAGTTATGTAAAGTTTTTTTTTTTTTTTTTTTTACAACTAGCAGACTCAATGCTAGCTAGCAGGAACAGATCTTGCAGCTACCTTAAGTCATTTTATAATCTTAATGTAGATTAAACAATTAAAATCTAGATGCTATCTAACAAGCTGGTTATTAGCTAGAAGGCTGGAGGCTAACTAGCAGAAATCATGCTATATTCTTGTAGATACATTAAGTTGCTCTACAATCTTACAAACTATTACAATCTGGATGGAAGATAACTAGAGGACTAGATACTAATGAGCAGTCAGCCCTGATATAATCTTGTAGCTACATTTACTTATTTTATAGTTTTTATAAACTATTAAAATCTGGCCGGTACCTAACAAACTGTGTGCTAAAAATGTTAGTAGCTAACCATGTTATGATCTTGTAGTATTACATTCTATCCTTAGAAGGAACACTTGGGAGAAAAATTTAACATTAACATTTGTTCAGTGGTAATAGTAGTAGTAGTCCAGTATTTTTAATTGACCACCAGTGCAGTTTTTCAAGTACACCTAGCCCTAGTTTTAGCCATAAACCACCAGAAGGCTAGCATTGCCTTTATCACTTGAAGCAGTACTGCTGATACTATACCCCTTTGTATTTTCTCTATTTTACAAGTGTGTAACTCTGTATTATTTCAGTCAAGCGGAGGAATTGCGTGATTTCTAACTAGCTTGAGCGTTTACATCATACTTGGCCTCATATTTTAGGACTAAATGAGTACATTCTGTCACCATCTTTAGTGCTAAATGAGCTATAAATGATAATTGGTCATCAGGTTTGAATTAAACCTAAATGCCTTTTTACTGACCATGTAGCAGGATCTCACACTCAAGAACCCCAAAACCATCAATCATATCTACAGATCAGGTGTTCAAGCGATAACAAGAGTATATATGATACTTCCTTCCCTCAGTATAGTTTGCGTAAGAGAGCCAAAGAGCTGTCGATACTAAAAGTCACATTTGCAACACTGAAGCAAGATGCTAGCATTTTCACACAGCGGACCAAGCCAACAGGCACCGTCAGTGTCTCCGGCTTCCTGGATCGACATCCATCCCTGCTCTGATCTGTCTAATTCACCGTGACCGTGTTATTCCCCATCGCAAAAGCCGGCGCTGCTGAGACCACAGTATGTTCATGTTAATAAAAGCCAGCTGCACTTCTCCATGCTGACGGAGGGAGAGGAAGAAAAGCTCCGCTCCAAACAAATAACATGGCTGCCATGAGCGAAAACACTCCAAACAGGATGTGGCCGTCACACGCACCAGAGCAAATATTTTGCCGAGTCACACTTGCTTAGGACGGAGAGACGCAGACATAACAGACCCTGTCTTTTCTTTTATTTTTTAGAATTCTGTTTTCACTAAGTCTTTTCATGGCTTCTCGGTTGCCTCTGCGAAGGCTGTTCAAGCCAGTCATGCAACAATGTGTAAATACGTAACAATTACTCAAATGTCATGCTAGCTTGCCACTGCTTGTCAGTCAAAGGGGGTTTGGACAAGCTCTTCACTGAAGCTTAATGCTACTGTGGTGAAGTGCACAGATTTCATTTTGACCACTTTCGGTTGATTTCACGCAGGAGAAGCTGGTAGCCTTGCTGGCTCACAGCTCCAGCGTCACCGGTTCTATCCTGAGCTCAGGTTCTGCTGTCTGAGCTGACTGCAGAGTTTTGCACTGTTCTCCCAGTGTCCATATGGTTTCTCTGGCTCTCCTCTGGGTTCTCCGGTTTCCTCCCGCCTCCCAAAAACATGTTTGCAGGTAGATTGTCTATGCTAAATTGCCTCTAGGTGTGAAAGAGTATCAATAGTCAATGGAGACAATAGTCAATTATGCAGATTGGTAGGTAGTTGTTACAGGAAAATTTATATCTTAAATGTTTTTGAATTCACCAAGCACTGTAGGTACATGTATACAGAAGGATGGATCTGTTATGCTGTAGGGGGAGGCATTTATTTTCACTGCCATAGTCTGGATCCAATTGTCACCTTAGAGGGAAGGGGCACTGGAAATCAATACTATGGAAGAATTTTCCAGACATTATTCAAATTCCAATGCTAATTCAGAAATGCAAATTCGTCATATATCTGGAGTTGCAGTTCCCTTACACGTGCACATAGTTCGAGACATTCCCTTGTTAGATTTGTATTTGCATTTTCATTTTTGTGCCCACTGTAATGGACTGGCGACCCATTCAGAGTGCATTCCTGCCTTGTGCACAGGATCGACTCCAGTTCCACCACAATAAAGTGCTTACTGAAGATGAATGAATAAATGAAGGAATTTTTGTGCACAGCAATGTGCAATGGCCACTACATTTAAAATAGAAAATCTGTTTCATGGATGCCACTCTACAGTATTTGTTCTATATTGAAAAGGTAATGGCATTTATCATTACACTTTCTTATCATCACGGTTCGACTCAGACAAAAATAAAACACATTTGCTACCCTGCTTGTATTTGGATCTTCACCATCAATCAAACACTATGGGAGGGAGTTTGATAGGGCGTGTTTTGGAGGAAGTGACGTAGGACTAAAAGGTGCAAACAGTCACGATTTTTCCAATGTTGCAAAGTTTTTCCTATGAAAATAAGCATTTTTTTTTTAACAGGGATTGGAGGAATTACATATTGTGGACTTACTTATAGAGGCTATCAGGTTCCAGGCACTTAAAGATGAGGGAGTAGATGACAGAATGAGGATGTTCTCCGCTTTTTCTTCCAGGCACCACACATGAAGAGCCCAATCCGGAGAACAGGTCATCCACCAGACTCAGGACCTCTCCTGCAAAATAGTGAGAGAGAGCAACAGAGAGAGAGAGAGAGAGAGAGAGAGAGAGAGCAACAAAGAACAAAGACCCAAAGAATGTGAGCAACAATGCCACAAAACCAACCCTGAGAAACTGAAAAACAATAAAACATTGTTAATTGTGTTGTTGTGAGCTCACCACACATGCAGTTGACTCAACTAATCACACGCGTGTACACAGAGACACCACATATTTCTTTCTTTTTTTTATATTACTGTATCTGTATCTGTTGTAAACAGGAGCTGACCACACAACATCTCCTGACTGCATACAGAGAAATAATGATACGCTGACAAAACACTTCCCAGCACTACCCAAGAGGTGAACGGATTTTTCCAAAAGAAGCAAGCAGTGAACACATCTTGATTTGAGTGACTTTCCACTCTTAGTAGAAAGTAGCAGACACGTATCAATGTTTTTTAATGTTCCAAAATACATATCAACATGGCGTGACGTGCCTGGGTTGTATAAAACTAGGGAGCAGTTAAAATGGGTTGCAGAAGGGGAGGTCTAGAGAAAGCGAAAGAAAAAAAAAACATGAAGGTCTGAACGAATGAATGATATAGGCACTTTCCCAGAAGGCAGTCTGTATTTAAAGAAAGCTTCCCGCACGCATACCGACACCTCAGGAATGCCCTAGCCAAGATCTCTTTTCCTTAGGTTCTCTCTGGGGCCACCACATCTCACGGATTTTGTATATTTTACAGACTTGACATTAATTAAACAGAAAACAATGGAACGGCAGCTTCACCTCAGACCACAATGCGACCCATGCTGACTCATTTTGATGATAGAATGCCTTGAATTCATGCATAGTTTCTTCTCTTCCAAGAAATCCAAATATCTCATGTTCTATATGATACAAAAATATCAGCTGCACTCCCCACGAAACCAGCGGTGAATATAAGACTCCACATGTTATTTTTAGTGTAAAAATCTGTGAAGGGGTTACAGGAGGCTAAAGCAAGAGACACATAATGCATAATCACAATACTAGACCAAGCATACCTTCTTGATTCTCATTGTGTTGATTAATTTTCTATAACAACATCTCTGATAGTGGTTTCTTAACAGAAGTTTTTTGTATGGAGACGTTTATTTAACATTTACAGAAGGAGTCTCCAGTGTCAGTGTTTTGTAGCAGTCAGAGGTAAAGCTGTAAGTTTTCCACCATGGGAAAGTCTTCAGGACAGAGGAGTTCTCTGTAACATAAAAACTTTTTTTTTTTTTTTGTCTTATTATCGTCACGAGAGAAAAAAGGGGCTGGTTAGGGGAAAAAAAACAAAACACTTGCTGTCATAGTGAAATAATCAACATCGGGGTGTAAACACTAACTCCGCTTCCTCACACCACCCCATAGTTGAATATTTTCCTCTGACATCAAGCACCCAAATGTTTTATTCCTTATATAATGAATATAAAGAAAATAACTTACACTTTCAAACACAGATACAACAGACTGGACCATTTATGGACACCGCCTCAAGTGCTCTCATTACAGATGCATTCATTTTGAGGAGAAAATGTAATATTGCACTTCTGCAAATTATCTAGCTAGCTAGTCTTGTAACTTGCATGGAACTCTGCTAACTGCTGGATAAATGAATTTACCACATGCATCCATTCGTGTAATTTAGGTTATATGTGTAGAATGTTGTTTGAATATGTGTCTGCTGTCTGCTAGCATCAGCTGCTAACCGGTCACTTGACTCTTTTTACTAGCTAGCCACTTGTTTGCTAACTAGCTTCATCTAACAAGATAAATTGGCCTTTTATTTTTAGCCTAGCTACATTGTGTGCATTTTATGCCTGTTTTTTGTGCTTTTTAAGTTATTGTCATTAACTTACAGAACTTTTTCTTTCTTTTTAACAAAGTGCTAGCTGACTTCTTCAACAGGACATGATTCCTTTGCTGTTGAAAGTGCCTCAAGACTCCCTCATGATGGAAGCTTTCAGTGTGAAAGAAAATGTAAGTATCCCTGCAAAGCACTTCAAAATAAATAAATAAATAAAAATTAGCTAACTAACATAGCACTCTAATGTACATGGAGCTGTGCAAACTGTCGTAGGAATTAATTTACACCAGTTCAATCATGTGCTTTAAGTTATTTGTGTAGAGTGTTGCTAGAATATATGATGCTAGCTAGCTGCAATGTTAGTTGATTATATTTTCTTGCTACTAGCCAGTCACTCAGTTGCTCTGTTTTTTTTTTGTACTGCATTTGTGTCCAATTTTAAACTTTAAAGCAAATTATACTTAGAAACATGTTACAACAGGACATGACTTCTTCACTGTTGAAACCACCTCGTGATGGATGTTTTCATTGTGAGGAGTAAATGTAAGTACCTAAGCAAATATATATTTTTTTATTGCTGTGTTAATTAGTTAGATATCTTAGTCTTGTCATTTAAATAGAAACTAAAAACTGCTCTATCGCTTTATTTATCACACCAGTAAAGTCATATAGTTTGTGTCTTTTACAAAAAAACAGTATTATTTAACCGACTAATGTTATTAGCTAGCTAGTTACTTGGTTGCTAAGTTATTTTTGTATACTAGCTAGCTAATAACATTAGTCGGTTAAATAATCTTGCTACTAGCTAGCCACTCAGTTGCTAACTAGCTACAACTGCCTTCTCATTTAGCTTTTTGTACCGGATTTGTGTCAGATTTCATCTGTTATTTTTAATGCCAGTAACAAAAAAAAAAAAAAAAAAAATACAATGGTTTTCTTTCATATTAAAGCCAAGCTAGCTGATTCTGAAAGATTTTTCTTCATTTCCAACTATAAAATCAAATGAAAGCAGAGGTTCCCTTTTAATAAAACATCATCTCGTTAAATTTCATATAAATGAAGTCATAAGAAAAGCTAAACGCAAGCTTAACCTTAACTCTTCGTATAAGTTGGCTCATAAAAATCCCCCTGGATTTGCAACTGTGAGGTCCTGTTTCTGCTAAATCAGTACACTGTCAGTTCACACTTCCCTCTCTGTACATTTCTGTGGAAGGAGGATTTACATGGGAGATGGATCTCTGACAGAAGCCACATAGTCTTGGCAGAAAGAAAAATAAAAAGTCCCTCTGTTTTTGATGTAGTCCAGGCCGACTGCTCTTCGGACTTGCGTAAACACATGGCTGCTATGATTATACCATCCGTGTGGCCTTGGCCTGAAGACCACAGGGGCTTACGGGAGAATTTATGGAACATATCTACTGTTACATCTCGTTTGTTTGGTTTCTTTGCACCCGCACGCCCGGGAGCTTGGGGCTGCCTGGTTCGTGTTAAATGTTAATTGTGCTGCAAAAGTGTTCAGAGTTTACAGAATGTGTGAGGCCACAGAGTCACACACGTTAGCTGATGATCTAAGTGACACTTTTATTACTTCTTTCCTCCTTCTGTGGAGTTAGCGCAGGCAACAAAAACATTACAAGCAAAACTGCAATCACACCAAATCAACCCCCCAAGTTGTGCTTGTTTTCACAGAGTGTCTGCAGTTCTTTTTCTCGTGAGATTAACAGTGACGGATGCGTCAAGAGGCGCTTCAGGCCGAATGCGATATGACACTGGCACAAGCATGTGCGGAATGCAGCCGCAGAGCCAGAAGCCGGCAGCTTCCTGACAGCTCCGTGCAGAGAGGGAGAGAGGGGCCATGCCGAAGGGAGAAAGAGAAACCCAAAGACTTAGAAATGAAGTTGAGGGACTGTATGTGTGTGTGTGTGTGTGTGTGTGTGTGTGTGTGTGTGTGTGTGTGTGTGTGTTAGTGGGGGGAAAAGGTGGAAAGGGAGACAGGAGACAAATAATTTAGTTTGAAGGTTTATGTTTCTGGATGTGGTCTGGATTGAAATAATATCCCTGTGTGTTTTGATAATCAGAATAAATCAACGGGTTGGTCCGTGACTGGGAAGAGGGCAGGGCAGGCCAGTTGTCTGGTGTCTTTCAGGGTCTCAGTCAGAATTATCACATAATCCAGAGATGTTAAAGAGGAAAGAAGGATAGAGACGAGTCAACGAACCTCAAATCTTTCAACAGTCATGCACGAGCTGTACTTAACTACAATCTTTCTACAAAGCCATATTAACTTCTATGCTCTGTTAAAATGAGCCATTTCTTTCTTTCTCTTTTTTTTAGTAGAAGGAAAATCCAAAGAAATGATGCTAAAGTGGACCGATGTTACAAATTATTTTTCCAAAATCAAGCATTATGAGCTTGGCTCTGTAGATCACAAACGATAATGATAATGTTCAGGGTTATTTGGTAATAAGTGATCATGTGGAATAAAGATATTAAAAATAGCTTTACAGTCTACACACCCCAGTTAAAATGACAGGTTTTTGTGAAGAAAAAAAATGACGAAATGATGAAAAGAAAAATCATGACAGAACTTTTCTCACCTTTAATGTGAAATCGCAAAGTATACAAAAATAAAGTGAAAAACAATCAGAAAATTCTATAGGGAAAACATAAAAAACTTACAATAACCTAGTTGCATAAGTGTGCACACCCCTAAACTAATAATTTATTGAAGTACCTTTTGATTTTATTACACCAGTCAGTCTTTTTGAGTATGAGTCTATCAGCATGGCACGTCATGACTTGGCAATATTGTCCCA
The DNA here is from genome assembly GCA_022985145.1 of Pangasius djambal. NCBI lineage: Eukaryota > Metazoa > Chordata > Actinopteri > Siluriformes > Pangasiidae > Pangasius > Pangasius djambal. Next base: position 2,359,582 of record CM041001.1, on the reverse strand, counting down.
ATCTTTCTTGCATAAACATTCTAGATCCATCAAATTATGAGGGCATCTCCGCTCAGCCCACAGATTTTTAGTTGGATTCAGGTCTGGGCTCTGGCTAGGCCATTCAAAAACAATGATCTTCTTTTGGTTAAGCCATTCCTTTGTTGATTTAGACGTATGCTTTGGGTCACTGTTGTGCTGAAAACTGAAATTGCTTTTCATCTTCAGCTTACTAACAGACACCTGAAGGTTTTGCACTAAAATCAACTGGTATTTGTAGCTATTCATGATTCCCTCCAGATTGTTAAATGATGCTGCCACCACCATGCTTCACCCTGGGTATGGTGTTCTTTTGGTGATGTCCTTTTTGTTGCACCAAACATACCTTTTGGAATGACCATAACACATTTTGCCGCATGGTTTGGGGTGATTTAGTTGGGCTTGGATGTTTTTTGTGAGAAAGGGCTTCTGTCTAGCCACCTACTCCATAGCCCAGACATGTAAAGAACACGAGAGATTGTTGTCGTATGCAGAGAGTAATCAGTACTTGTCAGATATTCCTGCAGCTCCTTAAATGCTGCCATAGGTTTCTTGGCAGCCTCCCTGGTGAATTTTTGTCTTTACCTTTTGTAAATTTGGGAGGGATCTCCTGTTCTTGGTGACGTCACTGTGGTGCTCCATTTTCTCCACTTGTTGATGATGGCCTTCACAGTGTTCCATGTTATATCTAATGTTTTGGAAATTCTTTTATACCCTCACCTGGTCGAAATCTTTCGACAGTTGAGACACCGTACATGCTTTGTAAGCTCTGTGTGGACCATGGCTTCAGAAGTCAGATGAAACCTCTGACTTGCTCACTAGGGATGAATTTACAATTTATATCCTGAATGTATTTATTTCCGTAAAGCTGCTTTGTGATGATGTCCATTGTTAAATGCGATATACAAATAAAAAAAGGGGGAAAAAAGAAAAAAGAACATCAGAAAGAACGTGGTCTGGTCTGATGAATCATGTTTTCTTTTACATCGTATGGACAGCCGGATGCGTTTGCGTCACTTACTGGGGAAGAGATGGCACCAGGATGCACTATTGGAAGAAGGCAAACTGGCGGAGGCAGTGTGATGCCCTGGGCAGTGTTCTGCTGGGAAACCTTGGGTCCTGGCATTCATGTTGATGATACTTTGACAGATACAACCTACCTAAACTTTGCTTCAGACCAAGTACACCCCTTCATGGCAACAGTATTCCCTAATGACAGTGGCCTCTTTCAGCAGGATAATGCGCACTGCAGAAATTGTTGAGGAATGGTTTGAGGAACATGACAAAGAGTTCAAGGTGTTGACTTGGCCTCCAAATTCCCCAGATCTCAATCTGACTGAGCATCTGTGGGATGTGCTAGACAAACAGTTCTAATCCATGGAGGCCCCACCTCACACCTTACAGGGCTTAAAGGATCTACTATTAACATCTTGGTACCAGACACCACAGCACACCTTCAGAGGTCTTGTGGAGTCCATGCCTCAGTGATTCAGAGCTGTTTTGGTGGCACAAGGCGGACCTACACAATATTAGGCAGGTGGTTTTAATTTTACGGCTGATCGGTGTGTGAAATATATATATATATATATATATATATATATATATATATATATATATATATAAAATGTACATGTAATCATTTCATTAGGTTATTCATTTGTTTTACAACTAAAAGTTCCCTCCCTCTCTCTCTTCTCTTCCTTTCCTCAAACGGATTTTGCACATTTCTTACACAATGTACAAATTGATTTCCTAATCGTACATTCCGATATTGAATGTTAATCCTCAGACTTTGTGGAAGTGCTGGAAGGTTATAAAAGAGGTAAGTACATATTTGTGGCATGCCACTGTTTCCGTAACAATGCTATTGAACAATAAGACGCATGGTTTCTGGCGACTAGGAACGCTGGACGAGTGAAAATTCCAAGTGTGGGTTTTTATTTCCCCAGTGAATCCAGGATTCCTCCACTCCACCACGGACTGACGCAATGTTGATTCCAGCATCGTTTTTGACAAACTTACAAAACCTTGATTCTCTACAGAGGAGCAGTAGAAGTTGGAGAACAGAACAGCACTAATGGGCCAAAAACAGCTTTCCTCCTTCGTCTCTTCTGTCTTATGTTTCTCCTTTTCTCCATATTCTCAATTTAATTTAAATCAATTCAAAGATTTCTTTATTGGCATGCTTTTGAATGCTTTGCTTTTTGCCAAAGGAATTATATGAGATTCTCAAAGCAGTTATATAAGAAACATACAGCTTCTCTTCTCTTCTCTTCTCTTCTCTTCTCTTCTCTTCTCTTCTCTTCTCTTCTCTTCTCTTCTCTTCTCTTCTCTTCTCTTCTCTTCTCTCAGATTTTAGTTTTTATCCCATCAGATCATGTATAGACCAGAATGAAAGACTGTTTCTCCCAGACCTTGGGGATCCTTGAGCATATAGGAGTTTTATTTATTGACATGGACAAAAACGGGCTTATGGGTAAGGGTTTAGGTCTTAAGGTATAAGAGTTAGGTTTTAGGGCTTGAGATTTAGGATTTAGGGCTTAAGGTTTAGGAGTTAGGGTTTAGGGCTTGAGATTTAGGATTTAGGGCTTAAGGTTTAGGAGTTAGGGTTTAGGGCTTGAGGTTTAGGAGTTAAGGATTAGGGCTTAAGGTTTACGAGTTAAGGTTTAGGAGTTAAGGTTTAGAGGTTAAAGTTTATGAGTTAAAAAATTGCTAGTTGCTATGTTACTGTTAATAACTTTTGATGTCTTTTTGAAGTTTTTAAAAAAGTTTAAAAGATTGCATAAAGAAAACTAAACAATAGCAAAATAATAAATTTATAAAGTACAGATTAGGAAAGGCAGCATACAGTTGAAACTATAAGTAAAATAAATAATAATTTAAAAAATTACAGTATGCCACTTAGTTCCCAAAAGTAGGACACTTTGCCACCTCAATGTAGGGCACTTCACCCTCTGAAGGTAGAAAATTTCACCCTTAAACACTTTCTCTCCTTGAATAGACTTCACACCCCTTCCCAGGTATGACACGTCACCCCCTTTTCACCCTCTGAAGGTAGGGGTCTTTACCCCAAAGTTAAGACACTGCACCCTCTGAATGTAGGAAATTACACCCCTTAAACATGTTTCTTCCAAGAGGAGACTTCACCCCCCCTGAAAGTAGGACACTTCAATTTCCAAATATAGGACGCAGCAGCCCCCTAAAAGTAGGACCTTTCATCCACACTTTACCCTCTGAAGCTGACCTTTAACCTCAAATATAGGACATTTCAACCATCCAAAAGTGGGACAATTCACCTCCCAAATATAGGACAAATAACCCCCCAAATACAGGACACTTCACCCCCCAAATGTAGGACATTTCTTACCCAAAATATAGAACAAATCCCCCCTCCACCCCCCAATTGTAGGACACTTCACCCCCCAAATGTGGGACACATTACCCTCCAACTGTATGACACTTAGCCCTCCCAAATGTTGGACGCTTAATCCCCAAATGTAGAACATTTTACAACTAAGCACATTCACTCTGAGGGTAGGAAACTTTGCCCTTACGAAGTATGACAAGTTATCCCAAATGTAGGGCACTATTCACCAGACTCATCATTGCAATGAAGTAGTTGAGAGTTACCACTGAAATGGTTTTTGTCTGATTCATGGTAAGGTAAAATTCTACGCAACACTTTTGAATGAACTAGACATTGTCTAAGGAATTGGACTAATAGGAATTCTCAGGTCAGTCAAAAAGCGATTTAATCTATCACTCACTCTTCTGCATCATAATCACATGGAAAGCAAGGCTAGCACAATCCCAGCTGAACTCATTTACTTGACCCACTCATCACATCTAAAATCAGAATAAAAAACAAATAAAGATTTAATCTACCTATATCCAACATCTGCTCATCGCTCTCACCAGCTCAGGAAGGCTGTGATTTCAGATGACGTCGGCTTAACTTTCTAAAGCCTCTAACAGAATGCACCCGGCATCTCAGGGATCATGATGGCAGCCACAGATGTATGTGAACTCCACAATGTGGTTCTGCAGGGCCTGGTACCTCTCAGCCAGGCCTGTCAACATAAACGACATGCACCGTGCAGCTGGTGGAGATTAGCGGAGAAATTCTTTTCACCGAAAAGGCATATCGCGTGATCCGGAGCTAACAGTGCGATCAAAACCTCATGGCAAATGAGAGGTGACCTCTCAGAAAGCATAAGCAGAGAAGGAACAAATCACAGGCTGTACTGTGGGAGATGCCCAAAGCTCCTCTTTTTCTTTGGATATGGAGTTATTCTACCAGCATCTGGCTTAACGAGGAACTGGCCTTCTCTATCATATATATCTTACAGGCACCACCGCAAATAAGAGAGAAAGGGTTTACTGGAGCAGAAGCACTGTTACCTCAGAGTGTATTACAGGACCTGAAATTAATACTCCTGACAAAACTAAGCACAGTGTAAATAAAATGAAATGTATCAGATTTGAACTGAATAAATGTGTTACTCTGGTGGTAGAAATCCCATAGTATTTTTTTTTTATCAGTGCTGTTTCTTATTTCCCTTGAGTGGGAGAGCTGCAGTTTGTTTCCTATAAAAGTAGAGATACTCAGCTATCTGTCAGCCCCAGTTTGACATCAACAAATTAACATAAATTGGTAGAAACATGTATTTTAAAATTATCTTTTTTTTTTCCGGCTTAGAAGGGTTAATAAAGTTGGTATGTCCCTATGAATGAGCTGTTACTGTAGAAACAATAACATATCAGAACGAGCTCATTAGTATTAATCTGTGATCTGCCTTGCTGTTGGAACAATTATCAGAGCCTCAATTATAGAACATTAATCAACATCCTCCTTCCCACCTGAAGGCTTGTACAGTATATGCACTTAATAACACATATATATATACATGCTTTCTGTAGACTGCGATCTGCAGACAGGCCCGATTGAGTGAAAATAATTTTATTTTGGATTTGTCCAGCTGTCCCAAAGCAAACTTTCAGAGCTAAAGTCTGATTCCCATACACAAGTTGCACAGAGCTTCTATAACCAATTGCCATAACACAGTAGGATCCACGTCGATTCCAGCCAACAGTCTGAATGAATGAGTGAGTCGCTTTGTCTGAATGTGATTTCTTCATCTCTTACCCCCAAACAAAACATAAAATGACAAAACACGAGAAATTTCCTCTAAATCACACCACAATACCACTTTCTCCCATTTTTTCTGTCATTTTCTTTGGAAAGTTAAGCACTGCTCTCAAACTCTTTAAATGTTTCAAGACTTCAAGTCTGGTGGCAGTTCAAGAATGTTACACAAAAAAGTTTCTCTGAGGATTCAGGTATCTTAAGTTGTAATAAGCACCAACACAATTTGTTGAACAAGCAGATTTTCTGGTGCTGATGAGTTATTTTTGTTAGTATCTGTACCACAAGTCTCAGAAATGATTTAGTGTTTGACTGTAAGAACATAAACATGTGGGCATGGGATATTTACCAATCCAGAAGGCTGAAAATCATTTCAGAAGCATTATAGGTCATTGCAATGGTTAGCACAACCAGCAGAGGAGATTATTTACACCATTAGTACCCCTTTTGCACTGTCAAGGTGCTTGGACCTAATACCATTTAAAGTTTTCCACCATAAAAGGGCTGGTTCCCAGCTGCTGGAATCAAAAACCAGTGACCATCATTTTGTCTATCTGAAAGGTACTTAAGCATTCTTTCATTCATCTACAGTAAGTGCTTTATCCTTGCCAGGGTTACGGTGGATCCCGGAACACTAGGCGTGAGGCAGGCATACACCTGGCACACTACGGTCCACCTACTAGCTTGTTTTTGGGAGGTGAGAGGAAACCAGAGAACCCGGAAGAATCCCATGCAGAAACAAATAGAACCAAGGGATTCTGGAGCTGTGAGGCAGAAACATTACCCACTGCACCACCTTGCCACCCCCAATTTGATAGACCCAGTCATAGCTCCTCCTGGGGGATCCCCAGACATTCCCAAGCCAACTCTGAGATACAATGTCTCCAGCAGGTCCTAGGTCCAGCCTGTCTTGGGGTGTCTAACCAGTGTGATGTGCCAGGTGACATCCTTGTAAGGTGCCAAAATCATCTCAACTGGCACCTCTTGATTCAGAGATCCCCCCGCCGGCAAGCATGTCACAGTACACATTCTAAGACCACCCGTTCTCAAATAGCCACTAAAAAGAATTATTTTTACAGTCTTGCTGAAAAAAAAACTGCACAGTGTAAACTTTGCCATCTGGTGTTTTAAGAGGTGGAGTGGTGGAGCAGAGCTGGTTTTCCCCTGACATCCAAAGTGAGTCAGGTGGTTTCTATGAAGACATAAAGAGAGTCTACATTACATTAAATTTTGACAAGCTTATCCATCACTTCACATCTATGCACGAAAACAGCTAGCTTATCTGGTATCACTATGGCTTTTTCAGACTGTGGACCTCCACGAACCCTGAGACCCTCAGAGCTCTTTGCTCAGTGGTGGCGGTCTGATGAAAGTGTTGGTTTGGGACTTCCAGTGTCAGATTCTAATGGCCCTCAGGGTCTGTTCCCACCTTCAGACTGAGAGTACAGTAAAGCAGAAACAGTAAACCATCTGTACATCTGGGCTTGACATTACAGCATACTTAAGCTGAAAGAGCAGAAGGTCATGTCCTCTGTGACTTGTCTGAACTGAGGCTTCAGATGAGGTCACAGGTCAGACCTCCATGACAGAAAGGAAGGGATGGAGAAACATTGGATTATTCAATCAATATCAGACGGGTTGAAAGACACCAAGTCTTCATGTTCATAGAAGATGTAAAATGTTAATGTAGAGGGTGATACATCCTTCTCAGAATATCCTATATTCCAGACATCCAGCAGTGCCAGATTTAGTTACCACAGTAAGATTGATTTCTCCAGTGATATGCAAGCAATAAGGTTTCCCCTTTGCTTTGTATCACACCTAGAGATCTTGCACGACATTCATTTGTCTCCAGAACTGAATTCAGAGTGAGCTGTTCCTACACTTGTCTTGGCCAGATGGAGAACAGCGCTTTAGCCTCAGTGAACTTCCTACACAAAATCCATCATGCAACCTGCCGGTGATATAAATGGCACTGGGAAGCATTTGATCTCCACACGGATCTGCGTCTCGGGACCCTTAAATAACCTGTGAACTTGAGCACACGGAAGCCTTGTCGATCCTCTGGTGGAAGAGCACCCATCTGTTTTTTGTGTGTAGTGACACGATAAATTAACATGTACTCTCTGCGTCTCGTTCTTACTTTTCAGCTCACCCTCGGAAGCCTCTGTCGAATGATTGTGGCTCTGCAGGAGGCTATAGTTTGGAAAAAAAAAAAAAAAGAGCCAAGTATGTCATCCATCATGTTTGGTGCATATGTCTATTACGCAGACGGGAATCAGCTGCAAAATGCACCTTTTTTATGGGCTTCCTAAGCTGGCAGCTCCATCCCCTGTTAAACTGTCAGCACTCTCTCAACCATCCACACACCTGAGTGACAGCTTCCTCTAACACTCTCTTCTTCGCCCTTAGACTCTCAAACTTTTCACGCAGACTAAACACTGAATATATGAGTCTCGGATGGAGGAATATTAATTCCGACACGTTTGTAACAAGCTCTATTTCGGGAATGGTACCGTATATCTGAGGATGATTTTCACTTTGAGCTTGTGTTTTTGTGAGTCTCTGGTCAGTGCTGTGACTGAGGTCAGTGCTGACTCATTAATTGGCCATTTTTTTTTTTTTCTATTGGGATGTGAGGTCACTTTACTCCCCTGCTCTGCTGTGTGAAGGTCAACTCAAAACAAAACAAAACTCAGGAAGTAACAAATGACTCTCTCTGTTTTTTGCTACTTCTTATTTTTGCTTTCTCTCTCTTCTTCATGTGAATAGAAGAGAAAGAGTACGGATACAATCAGCAATCACTGTAATATTAATACTCTTATTAATCTAAAATTAATCACATATATTAATTCCAATCCGAATCATCTGGACAGTCACATTGTTACATTTTCCTATTACACGACAACCTAATTAGCATCTGCGCGTCTCAGTGCACCGCTAATGACGTCATCTTTTAATAAGAGAACCGTCTCTTCCTTTCAGTCGTTCGGAAATGAGATCTGGCCCATGAATTAAGGAGAACTTTCGGGTGGAGTCCTGCTGCAAACCAAATTCAAAACTGGGAATGATTTAAAATGCATAAATACAGAGAGGCAATAAAGGTCTGCTGGCCTGCGACCTTTATGAAGCGCTGTAAATTTGGACCAAATTCATATGCCATACGAGTTAATTAGCCGATGGTCTGCCGTCATAACGCACTGAGAAAGCACCAAACCCGGTGACCTCATCCGACGCCGAATTGGACTCGACTGGCATTACATCACTGCATGTGTGGCATTTGGCTGGGAGAGCAGTTAACACAATGAATGCCGTAAATGTAACCGTAATGTCTGACTTCTTTTTTGCTTGCAGTCATGTAGACATGCGTCTTGTCGAGGATGCGTGTGCGAGAGAGACGTGTCTCGATATTATATAGGTGTGTGTCAGAGAGAGAGAGAAAACAAGAGCGGCTGATAGAAATTGTGTGTGTGTGTGTGTGTGTGTGTGTGTGTGAGAGAGAGTTGTGTGAGCGTTCTTGGCACCCTGCCTGCTCTCCAATCTGCTGATGGCTCTGCTCGTGACGCTGGGAGAAGCAGTAGCCATTTTTAGCGATGAGGTCATCCTTAATTAAGCAAACAAAGGCGGGCAGCTGAGGCACTCCAATCCGTTATCTCCACTCATCCTCAATGACGGCCCTTTATCTCCTTCTAATTGAATCGAGCCCCGGAGCTCAGCTTCACCGAGACGCGTCGGCACTTGGGGATCGCGCACCGCACACAAGTCACGTTGGGATTGTTGCGTAAACAAAAGGCAGGTGCCCACCCCAGTGTGTGTATGTGTGCGAGTGTGTGTGTGTGTGTGTGTGTGAGAGAGAGAAAGAGTCAGGGGACAGTGAAGTATCACCGATAAGCCGGGGAAGATGAAATGGAGATGAAAATAAAAAAGATCAAATGCCGCGCTGCCTCTCGTTGTCACACTGCAGAGCTGTGAGATGACATCATCGGCATGTGGTGGCCAGAACCAGAGCTTTCTCTCCCTCTCCCTCTCCCCAAGTCTCACTTTCTCCGTCTTTCCTCTCTCTGTCCTTCTTTCTGTTTGTGTTTCTCTCCATCTCCCAATCTATATCTCTCTCTACTTCTCGCTTTATCTCCTCTATCGTCTCTTTCTCTGTCTGTCTCTCTCTATCTTTCCATCTGTTTCTCTTTTTTCACATTTTCCCTGTCTTCTCTCCAGATGTCTCTTTCTTTCTTTCTTTCTTTCCTGTTTGCCTGTATCTCTCGCCATCTATCTATATATGTCTCTCCATCTCTCTTTCTTTGTCTGTCTTATTTCTCACTCTCTTCTCTCTCTCTCTGTCTGCCCTGTCTGTCTTTCTTTTTCATACTCTTGCAGTTTTCATTTTGTCTGTCTGTCTGTCTGTCTGTCTGTCTGTCACTCCCACTTTGTCTCTCTTTCTTTTTTCACTCTTGCAGTCTTACTTTCTCTTTTCTCTTTTCTTTTCACTCTCTCTCTCTCTCTCTCTCTCTCTCACACACACACACCTTTTCCATCCTTAATTAGTGAATCTGGAAGAAGAACTCATTTGACCTATCGCAGGAATAACAGCCTGTCTAACTAACACACACACACACACACACACACACACACACACACACACACACACACACACACGCACACACACACACACACACACACACGTTTACACATATACTAAACTGGCTGTAAATTCCTAACAAGCCTTGAAGCAGCATCAGCCACACTGAACCAGTTTACTGTGGAAAGCATTTAAGGTGCTAAGGTTAATCTCCCATTTTACAAACACACAGTCATCATATGATGTGTAGGAAAGTTTTATTATTCAAATTGTGGTATTTTCATAGCAATGCATGATGAAGCCTGCTAAAATACGAGTCACCATTCATATAAATATCTGATGCACCAGTAAGCAAAACACAATTTTCTCTCTTTCCTTTCATCTAACAGTTACTCACCTTTGCCTATGATACGTTAACATATTTCCTCCAGCATGCACATACATCTTTTCGACCCTCATCTCATACATCACAGGAGAGCTCAATGCATCCAGAACATACTATTAACTGTGCTATTCTGTATACATGAGCTAACAGTCATCCATGATTAGTTCGCATCTTCCTGACAGACAGGAGAGGAAGAACATTCCAGCTTTCCCACCCACAGAGAAGGCGCAATTATGATCAGTTGGATGCCTTTCGACGCTGGGATTTGGAAACTCTCAATAACTGCTGCTCTAATGCAAATATTTTGACGGGGAACAACAAGACGACATCATCATAAGAGCATAAGCCAAACATGACACTGGAGTCATGGAGGGATTTTGACACACGTCATTGTTCATTCAGAAAATCCTTGTTTCTTCGAATGTACTTAGAAATACACGTAAACTTTTCCACTTTAGAAAAAAAAAACTTCTTAAAAAATTCCAGCCTTTCTGTTTTGTTCCCTTATCCGTAAATTCCTATAATTTAATCACTGACATGAGCAGCAGTGTGACTAAAAAAAAATTAATCTATTGTTAAGTTAAAACTGTCAAAAGCATCATAAGCACCACTGATCTCACCAAATTCTATCTTATTTAACCAGCAAGTGATATCATGCACTGACTGCTCTCTCCAGCACTACACAAGCTCCCACAGTCGTGTCTCTGCATGCGGACGCCATCTAGAGGTTGTACACGGTGATGTGGGATTAACAAAAAACAGACTCGAGATTCTAAACTCATCAGATATGCTAGAATGTATAAGACCAGGATACAAGAATGGAACAGGAGCAACGTGATTTTTTCCTCAAAATACCAATTCATCCATTCATTCATTTTCAGCATGTGGATCGGTAGGCTATCCCGGGAATAACGGGAGCAAGGCGGGAATACACCCTGGATGGGACGCCTGCATGTTGCAGGGCTGAGATGTTGTATACGTTATTTTATTAAGTGCATTTGGTGAAAAAAAAAAATCCTTCTAATTAGTTTCAGAATGAGATCTGTAACAGACTTCTGACCTTTACAGTAGTTACCATTTTTATTTATTTTAATTAATTTTTTGACCCCCATTTTCTCACACTTTGGACATTTGCAAATTCCCATCTATTAGCTAGCTCTGGCCTATCACACGACCAGTGGGGGAGGTAAAGCCTAGCACATCCTTCCTCTACCTTCATTTTTTTTTTTCTTTTTTTTCCCAAACTGCTGCTTAACACAGCGTAACAGCGTAACACACTCAGAGGAAACCGCTATCCTCCCTCTTCCACATACATGAGCTCACAGACACCCACGATTTTCCCTTGAATGGCATCATCAGGAATTAAACTTTTGATCTCCCAACAATAGGGTGAACACTTTCCTGTTGTGCCCCCTGGAAGCCCATTTAAGTCTTTAAGTTTAAAAAAAAAAAAAAGTAACAATAAAATACAAAAGATAAAACCACTCAATTAATCATACAAATTTCAAACATAAGTTCTGTCTATGTTACGAGAAGCAGTTGTGAGTAGTCTGGGTTAAAGGATATGCATCATTGCTGGGAATCAATCCTTACTGACAAAATTGTTAACCAAAGAACACGATGTAAAATTGTTTATAGAGGGAAGGAGTACAACGTTTTTCCTGCTCAGAGTTGGTCAGAACAAAGCTAAACATTTAATTTTCCTTAATTAGCAAATGTAAAACATATTTGTGGGCAGTGACTCAATAGCCTTAGGTGAGCATTGTGGCTGGTTGGAAAGATTTCCGAAATATAGCAGTGTGTGGGGTGGGAGAGAGCGAGAGCGAGAGAGAGAGAGAGAGAGAAAGCTGGGATTATGTTCGGCAGGCTTGTTTGGCCAATCACAAAGATTAAGCTTAAACATGAGTTTTGGGAAAACTCTTTGAGCCTCGCCAGTGTATTACAGATCATGAGTGTGAGCCAACAGGATGAAACCCGAGCACAGTGTTTACTTTGCAATTATCCGTTCAGCTCTTTGAGAACCTATTCGTCTCCTTGCTGAAGTGTAAACGGTAGCTAGGAGCTCATTTTCTTTCTTTTTTTCTTTTCCTTTTTTTTAACAGGCACCAAAATCATCCATATCAGTAACAGTTGTCAGGTCTAATCCAGGAGCAATTTGATGTAATGTAGGGTGACTAAAGTGGGTGGTCTATCAGTGCGAGAGTCGTAAATAGGGCAGTAATAAGAGATAATTAATGCTGATTACGGCCTTTAAGGTTCGCATAATGAAGACTGAACACGCCAGGGGTTAACCTTTGGTGAAAGTGAGTATTTATTTCATTCCAGTCAGAAGGCAACTAGGTAGAGCAGCACATTTCCTGGCAGTAAATGTGCACTCATGACATAAAGACAGTCCTATTTGGAAGACAGAGGATCTCCAAGGTTCCATATTTTGTCAGTTTTTAAGGGCAGCATCATGCACATCCTTTTCATTCTGAGCAATCCTAAAATTCTGTTCACCATAAAAATTTTGGCAATATGGTGGACTGAACTCTCACTCGGACTATGGGGTACATTTACAAACCTATCTCATATTCAGCTAACAGTCTTATTTGTATTTGTGTTTGTCGATTTCCAATGGTCATTTCTTTACAGCTAGCAAATTAGCTACAAATTTCCAACATCTGCAGCTAGTATATGTAGCTAATTTGCTAGCTGCTATCTACCTAGCTATCTTTTTAAGTACAGTGGTCTAGAAAAATGAGCACGGCCCGGGTGTAGGACTTATCTATGAGACTTACCTCTGCAATGCTAGTCATATGAGATCCCAGAGAAGCGACATCATTGTTATGATTGTCACCACCTACTGGGGTGCTGGGGTTGAATTGGCAACTGGCAATTAGTTGTCATTTTTGTAGGAACATTGTTTTCAGCTTCTTGTATGAGTGTCTATTTAGTTATCTTTGGAGTGTAATCACTAGTCACTTAAACAAGAAAAGTGATTTATCATCACACTCTGGAAATAAACAGGGTGTTATACAACTAATATATTATCATGTCCTGTTTTTCTTTTCTTTTTTTTATTAAATAATTTAGAATAATTCTGGGTTATTTTAAGGCATTCTCATTGACATTTGAAAGCTTACAAATGTTATATACAAATTTTCAAAAGCATCTTGGAGTTGTAGTAGATGGAAATCAGTACATATTAATATGAATAGTAGGCCTATTTTTATAGAAATAACAATTTTACAAAGATAGGGATGTTTTAAAATAACTAACGGGTGATATAGCAACCAGATTGTTGGCCAGTTTCTCAGTCAAACATAGCTAGGTAGTTTTAGAGTGATACCTCATTTAGCTACAAAAAATATCAACAAATGAACAAATACAAATCAAATCAAATGTATCGTCTAATCCAATCCCAAGCAAGGCTACTGTATATCCAGGTCCAAAGAAAACTAGTAAGTCAAACATTTAAGAACTCATGCTAAGCTACCTCTACCTGTGCAGAGATGACTGCACTTGATGGCTTGCCAGTGAAATTCTTGACTTTAAACATCAGGATTTATGAAGTGGCAACTGGGCTACTGTCCAAATGCACCAAACACACCCCCCAATTTCTCTGCCACCCCAACTCCCTCACTGAGATATTTGTGGGAGGAATGGGAATAGACAGTGTTAAGTTTCTTTCCAGCATTGATCCATCTATTTCTAGGGCCCAAGAAAAAAATAGATATATACTGTATGTATACTTATATTTTTGAATACCTAAACAAATATGTAAACTCAATGCAATAATTACTGACAAATAATACTGAGTAGAATGTTTTTCACATTCATAGTTTACATTAGGCTAGAATTAGGCTTGAACAATGTGTTGTTTCTAAAAAAGGTATCGTTTTTATAGTAACAGCTAATGCACAGAGACTTGTATGGCAGATGCTCCACAATATATGACTAATAACAAAGAAAACATAAGATCACTGTTGGCAGAATTTTCTGTGACTAGATATTTATTTAACAAATTTTTGGAAGGAGTCTCCAGTGCCAGAGTTTTGTTTTGCTGACGTTTTCAGGGCAAAGGAGTTTGCAGGAACTAACTTGTTTTGCAGACTTTCCACAACATTTAATGTGACTATAAACAGACAAAAAGTATGTGCCATTCGTTAACAGATTAAAAATGAGAATTGTTGGCAAATTGATGTGTTATAAGAGAGATAAAACACTCCAGGTTGTGCTGTTACAGGAAATAATTCAGCTTCATTGTGGTAACCATAACTCCGCTTCACACCATCCCACCATTGATTATTTTCCTATAACAGCACACCCACAAGTGTTTTATTACTTACATATTACATTAGACAACCTTTAGATTCTTTAAGAAATGTTGAAATACATGGTAATAAATTGTTAAATCAGGATGTTGAAATCGGAAGTTGGACTTTGACCAATGGACCAATTCCACATTTTCCTCCAAAACATTACTCAAGTGATCAAAATATCTGACAGCAAGAGAATAAACCCTGAGCACTCCTCAGATTTGGCTACTGTGGGTCTCATATCTGATGAACTGAAGGAAATCTAAAGCGGCCCGCACGCCAGTCATTCACGTCATCTCAGTGAAATCAAGAAGCGAGGACTAAAACTCTAAAAACTCAAAAGCTCTTGGCTTTTGATGGCACAGTGCTTTGAAGGAGTCCAGGTCCCATCTGTTCTTAAGAGCAACACGTTGAGCTGTGAGAAGTGCTGAACTTCATCTCCTGTTCTTCTCATCTCTTTGGTCTTTGACATGAAGCAGTTTCACATTGTCTTTAATGATTATAGACTACCACATTTTATTTCCTGAGGCAGGTCATCCAAGACCGGAAACATTTCAAGGATCATTTAATATCATACTATCCGTACTTGTTGACGTTGAATGTCTTTTCTTTTTCAGGATGGATTTCACTGGCCGGGCAATTTGTCTCCAGCTTCTAACGGCTCTTCCTGACAGAGCCCAGCAAAAAAGTGGCCCATTCTTTCCCCAAATCCCTTTCGCCGTCCAGTTCCAACTTCATATCATCGCTGTCAATCGCCAGGTTGGAGCACAACAGACATGTTTAAGTCATATCCCAAACAGTAAGACGTCTTGATATTTTACAACACATGATAGGTCAGAGAGAGAATGGCTCCTTGCAACAGCTGTGGCCAAAAATATGAAATGATATCTCCTCTGTTTGAAGGCATCACACAGGAGTCACCATGCCAAAATTTAGAGGAAGCTCTCACTTTGGTTCTTTGAGGACTGCAGACACAGCAAGGTAGAGAAATTTATGACCAGTGCCTTGGCTGGCATTTTTTAAGCACTCTTCATAAATGTATCTATCAGCTAATTGACAGGGATGTATTGCTAAAAGAACGTGTGAGTCACCCACCATCTGCCCCTTCCTGCCCCTTCGGCCCTCCTCCTGCACAAATGGATGACTAAACCTGGCCAGATCTACCTTTCCTCTTCCCTATCCTCCTTTATTAAATGCCTATCACCCAGAAGCTGACTCACTATCTATGACTTAAGGGTGGAGGAAGGAGGGGGTCCGGGCCAATTAGGAACCCTGCAAATCTCTTTCTTTCCTCCCTAAACTCCATCCTCAGGCTTCTGTAACCTTTTCTCTGAGATGATGGAGCCTAAGTGGACTTCACAAGATCAACAGAACCATCAGTCACTGTGGTGTGGTGTGGTGGTTGTGTGTGTGTGTGTGTGTGTATGTGTGTGTGTATGTGTGTGTGTGTTTTCTTCCACCAGCTCGCCAGCCCAGGAGGCTATGAGGAAGACGTCATATAGAACAGTCATTTCCCAGCACTGGGAAATTGAATTTCTAAATTGGTCGCAGTCATAAGATTAGAACGTCGACTCTAAACAAACAGTGACCTTCTTTCCCAGCCAACTGATGTCAGTTGAATGTTTTAAAAGTTTCATACATCACGTCAATTTTTACTGTAGCGCTGTTCATAGTATAGATGTAAAGATAAAATATGGGCCAATTCAAGTACTTTGTACATTCATATTCATAACTTTGGCAGACTCTCTTATCCAAAGTGCTTATCAAGAGTCCTGCAATGCCAGCTCTTTGGTTCCAGGATTTAAACTTCTCTTCAGTAGTACCAAGTATTAACCCCTGACCACCATTGTCTTTAAGGATGCCTTGACATACGCAGAGTTTTGTCCATTTGAATCAAACCCTGTTGTGTTTTTTTTACTCAATGAGTTTGAGGCAGGACACAAAGCAATACCACTGGACCCAAACTCCCAGTCCAAGAGCATCTTAGTGAGGTGGAGTAATCTCTAACATGGTTTAATTGATGTGAGAAAGTGATTCAACTATGAATGTGTGTTTGAGGTTGCAACATATGTTTTTCTAAATGTGAGCTGCCTAACTGAGCCAAAGGACAGACCTGTAGAGCTGCAGAAATGCCAGGTGTTCTGGAGATTTGCAATGATGAACAAAAATACAAAATAAACGCTGGATACATACACTATATGACCAAAGGTAAGTGGACACCTGACCATTTTTTTGTGATCAAATGATTTTTATTCAAACCCATACTAACGAGGCCTGGTGTACAGTCCACATTCCAGTTCATCCCAAAGGTGTTCAGTGGGGTTGAGGTCAGGGCTCTGTGCAGGACACTCGAGTTCTTCCACTCCAACCTTGGCAAACCATGTCATCATCGAGTTTGCTTTGTGCACAGGGGCATTGTCATGCTGGAATAGGTTTGGGTCTCTTTGTTCCATTGAAGTGAAATTGTAATGCTACAGCATACTGAAACATTCTAGACAATCATGTGCCTCCAACTTTGTGACAAGTTTTGGGGGAGGCCCACATATGGAGGGTCATGTTCAGGTGTCCACATACTTTTAGCCATATAATGTACACAAAGTTGAGCTGGCTCCATGTGCTAGGTGCTCACACAGTAGGTAAAGGTTTATTCACCCTTTCCTGTTTCCACTCTTCTCACCAATGAAAGCAAAAGTTTTTTTTGCAAGTGCTTTCATCCCTGTACACCTCTCAGCCAAACGTTTTTGCTTTTTGTTGTGTTTACTTCTGTGCAGTGTGGATTTGTGCAAAGCAAATCCAAATATCAAAAGAACCAAATATGAATGAATATCACTCTGACATGACAAACAGACTACCAGGTGTGAAATCTCGCTAAGAGTAATGTGTCTTCAGCAAGTCACTTGCAGATTCCAACAAGGTTGTGCTAAAGAGCATATAAAATACAGATAGTGTGTCAAGTACTCCAGTAACCTACGTACCAGTGTAGATCTCAGCTTCGGATGGGTCCTCAATGCGCTTATGTTGGATGATGTAATCAGCCACCTTGTAGCCAATCAGAGGTTCCACATCTACCCACTCGAGAGCCACTACAGTGCTCGAGGGCTCCAAGTGAGGAGACAACCTCAATCTGCAAAGCAAAATTTCAAGCTACGTTCATTTATGTTAAAAATAGGTGATCTAAATAAAAAAACAGATCTAAATTAAATTAAACCAACAAATGTATACTTCTCTGAATATTATTTTGTGAACACAACACGATATCATACAGGATCTTAAAGGACAGTACAATGGCTGTCTGTACCAGTAAAAATGATGGCGCATACGTTTAAATGATTTTACTTAAATTCATACAAAAAGGCTGATCAGCAGTCACTATAGTGTGTGTATATATAAGTACATAAATATTTTTTTCATAGATTATATAAATCAGAATTATTCCTGATTTTGCTTTGCCCATTTTACATCTTCTTCCTGTTACTGAGGAGTAATTTGGTAAAAAGCTAAGGCTTTTAAAACCAAAGTAGTGCTTGGCTATAATAAGATTTACCAACCTCAGAGTTTATGTTTAGTCTCCACTACGCTATAATGCTCAATCAGGAAAAACGCAAATTATGTCCTAGGTATAACTATGATAAGGTCATTAAAAGTCAAAGGTAGAACATTTATGAGTTTTTTAACAAGACATCTAGTTTCAAAAACAATTGGTTCTGAAAAGTCACTCATCTCCAAGCCCCTATGACTCACAATTACACAAAGTACTGACAGCGCGGAACATTCTGGTACCTTCCTCAGGAGGAATAGAAACTGTCAGACAGCAATTAAAGAGCGGCGAAGGCTCGACGAGGCGAGACAATTGGAGGATGAGGAGTTAGCGAGGGGAGAAAGCGACTTACACGGGCTGCAGCAGGGGGCTGCAGTTGGGTAGCCCATCGCTGCCGAAGGCGCTCAGGTCGCAGCGGCACCAGTTGTCGATGACATCACCTTTGCCTGCGCACCAGTATGAGCTCATGGCGGCACTCTTGAAGGCCTGAGAAAGGGTGAAATGGAACAGGTGAAAGAAAAGCAATTAAATTTGGCGAGGGCACAGTGAGTCATACCTCGGGAAGCGGCAGACTACACACCCGCTCGCTCGCGCCTCGGCTCGAAATGTGGCACGGTTCTGCGAAGTCGCACTTGGAGAGAGGGCATCTCCAGGCACTTTGTACAGACATGGGCATGTCTGATTTTAATTGGAAACCGTGACAAAAAGGTCAGACTGTGGGACTGTCAAGATCTGGGAACTCTGGGGCTTATGAGAGGAAAAGCTGAAGAATAAAAGGAAACATGCAAAACCATATCAGACAGGTGATTTCGAATTTATTACTTTTAATCCTAATATGTCTTCACTAATATTAGTCAAAACTGTACTAACTTAGTCAATATCCATGGTCTCGCCATCTTGTATTTGGAATTCCCAACTTCTCTTGTTTAAGCAGATCGAATGGTAGGGCTAGAACTGACTCCACATGTAGCAAACAATTTAGCTAATGCAATAAAAACTTTTTTGTGTAATAACAGCTATACTTAATACTTAATTCATTCATTTATTCTTTCGTCTTCAGTAACCACTTTATGCTGGTCAGGATCACGATGCATCCTGGAGCCTATCCATGGAACACTGGGCATTGGGCGGGAATGCATTCTGGATGGGACGCACACACATTCGCACCTGGAGCAATCTAGCTTACTTAATCAACCTGCATGCAAGTTTTTGGGAGGAGGGAGGAAACCTCCTCAAGCTCCACTTTCTTCCCGTTTCCCATCTCTTACTTTCTCTACTTGTGACGAAATTTACACACCCATGTCTCCTATCACCGTCTTTAGTGGATATCCAGTGCAAAGCAGAAGCTTGTCAGGTTCTCAGAGTTCTCCACACATGTATTAGTTTCACAGTCACTCTTGTCATTTAGTTATGGGCACAGCCTGCACTCACTAAATTTAAATTCCAAGACCAGTTGGTTAAACAAGTGAAATCAGGCGATTCCTGCTCGGTTGGAATGAAAACTATAACACCTGGTGTAAAGTAACCACATTAATAACTTCAGCCAACTGATGACGTCAAGGTGAACCAACTTGGCAGCCTGACCCTTTGGTCACTACATCGGAAGGCATTTATACGCACTGATGGCATCACTCGGCGATCTTTGTGCCAGGTCGCCACATTCATCTTCTTCCAAGATTAGCAAACGGTTTTGATGAATGAAACGTTTTTAGAGTTGGAGTGGAGGCGGATGGCAGGGCAATTCAATCTATGGAGTTATAATGACCTGCATGAAAGATTCTTTACAGAGAGAGAGAGAGAGATGTGTGGGTGGAATGGAGGGGGAGATCTAGCAAGAAGAGAAAGAAATAAAGTGAATGGGTACGATGGATTGAGACAATAAAGAGAAAAAAAAATCAAATAAATGGTTTAACTGAGATGAACCTTTGTAGTGCAAGACTAATAACCATAACAGACCGAAAAGTTTTTACTTGCCTCCTTGAATGAGAAGCAGAACGTGAGAAAACAACTTCTGTTCTTTTCCTATTCAGCACCAATCCAAGAAAGAAACATGATGATCATAATCACCTTTTTCTTGCCTTTTGCTTTTGCCACGCATTGCTTTCCTATTTTCTTATGAAAAAACCCACTACAGGACATGTAGGACCACTCAGTGGCACATGTAAAAAAGAAAACACCAATTACAACCAGAGTTACATTTTCCAAGTAATGTGAGCTAGGTCAGACTGAGTAAACAGGCAGTATGTATACTGTACATGTGTGTTAACTGTTAGTGGGTTTCACTGTGGGGGAGACTGTTGAACTCTATACACACTTCTTCCTGAAGGAAATAAGGAAACAATATGGTGACCTTTTTAAATCACAGACTTAAATACCAAACAGTGTTTATAAAAAGAGGCCTCAAAAGATACGCATATGCATACAATCAGAAAATATACTTTTAGACAACATAATGACTGGATAAATGGAATAAGATGTATATAGTGCTGTAGGCTATTTTGCCAAATAAACGTTTGGAAGAGTTTTTCAATGCCTAGAAGACCCTTGAACTGTATGTGACACCTTATTTTCGTAAACTAAGCTTCAGAAAATCCCATTGCCACTGACAGGAAATGGAGTGATCCTGACCTCCAAACGTATTTATGTTCCACTTATCTTTGTTAAGCCTATTAGTGCCGCCATTCCCTGCCTGAAAACAATGTAAACACTGACCAGACGGACAGTGTGCTGGATTCATCGAGTGCGACCCCAGGAGCGGTGGGAGCTCATACCTATCCCCCAGGTTAATGGAGCACAGGGCACGTCTGAATGGGAAATGGAAAATATTGCTGAAGCATCTTCCAGGTAACGAGACCTTCGGTTGAACCCGTTGTTCATGAGGGGAGGAATCGATATGGCCGAGCTGTTTAGAAATCAGGTGACGTCATCTTAGTA
The DNA here is from genome assembly GCA_022985145.1 of Pangasius djambal. Taxonomy (NCBI): domain Eukaryota; kingdom Metazoa; phylum Chordata; class Actinopteri; order Siluriformes; family Pangasiidae; genus Pangasius; species Pangasius djambal. The sequence goes on along the minus strand of CM041001.1, from coordinate 2,338,684 downwards.
TGCTCTAAGTAGATTTCCTTTACCTTTCCATTGTAAACTGAGTGTAAAATTTATCCTTATTCATGCTCCGGGAAAAAAAAAAATTCTCTCAGCACCTTGGTCACTGGTTTAATACTTAATAACTTATATGCTCATATTGGCTCCCTACTTTCAAATTCGTATTGGATTTGCTCTTGCTTTGAGTGCCTACTCTCTGGCTAAGCACATTTTAATGCCTCCTTTCCAGACACGCGTCCATTCAATCAATCTACCGAAAAGCCCTATCGCTCGGCACATATATATATACCGATTCCCTATGAGCTCTTAATTCTTCCGAGATTGCTTGTAACACATTTTGCAGATAAAGTAGAGAACCAAGTTTTTGGACGAGAGGTGTGTAAGCAGAAACCGGGATAGAAAATGGCTTATGCTAGCCAGTTGCCGAGATGCAGGACAGTTTGTCTAAAAAGTTCATCCATTGTTTGTTGAGGACGTGAGATCCTCGTTTGTGAAACCTAGACTGGTGTTGGTTTATTGGTTTGTTAACATGCTTATTCGTCTGGAGTGGTAAACAGGGAGATCTGACCAAAGCCTAACTGCTTGTTTTTCTCTTCGTTTTGTGTCACTGGCCGAGAGCAAGATTTCATTAGGAGAAATCTACTCATCCCCCAAAAGAGATTATAGGGTTTCTATGAACGCTCAGTCTGAGGGCACTATCAGGACAATAACGGTGGGGGTCTATGGCAGTGACGGCTTAAAGCCCAAAGGGATTCTCGAGTGTTTTCAACTTTCAGCTTGATTTTGATATTGGTGGCCCATCTGTTCTTGCCAAGTCATGAAATGTGCATGAAATCGCATGCTTAATATGGGATGCAGATGAAAATTGTGTCAATACTGCAACAGCTAAATTAAAAAGGTATGGAGAGAATGTTACTTTTTTTTTTTTTTAAGACTCTCCACAAATCTTGAAAGTAACCCCATAAGCTTTGCATTACGGAGGAGATATCCTCTTGGCCTGAGATGCATAAAGCTCTCACTGTGTGCGTTCCAGTGCAGGACAGACAGAGAGTGAGTGTGCTGAGTCTGCTGGGGGTTTTCACTGTGATGAAAACAGGATCAAAATCGTCACACGAGAAGCCTGGCTGGGTCACCGGTTATGATCCTGCTAGTCCGAAGTTTCCTCTACGGTGTTTTTTGAAGGAGGCAGTCAGCTAATTCCCACCCCGAGTAATCCAATCCCAGCATGGCCCTGTGATGGGGCGACTGACGTGTTAATAGGCTTGACGTGCCTCATCAAGGATTGCGATGTCTTGCAGGGAAAATACAGGTAAGTCATCTGTATTCATTTACCAAATTAGCGGTAGCATGTTTATACACGAGTTCAGACTCTGGATCTGAATGAAACACTGCAAACTGAAGATAAAAAAAAATCAAAGTTGCTCATCCCTAATCTAGGACCAGTTTGCTGAAGACAAATGCATACTGAAGACAACAGTAACCATTACAAAAAAAAAAAAATGTTTCCTCAGTTATTCTTTGGATAGTTTGGGGTTCTTTGTTTGATTCCATTTGGAAACCATTATGCCGTAGGGTTGTACATATAACCTGTTACGGTTCCTTCAGAGGGATAAAACAAAGAACGCTTTAGCATTCTAGATTCAATCTTGTATCCCAAAGATGAGTTTTGCCATCCGGGTTTACTCCAGTCTACAAGCAAACCATGCAGTGTGGACCATTCTCGTATTCATGTTGCTCTACACCAGAGGTGTCCAATTATCCATAAAGAACCAGTGTGGCTACAGGTTTTCGGTTCGTACAAGATTAACTGATGTAACATGTCATATGTTACAGTCCCTCTTACATAGCCCCGAGCTGCACATGCTTTATGAATTGCCACAATACCATATGGTCGCTCATATGCACTTATGCTAACTGGATATACTATAAACTAGATGTGCAAAGCAAGGCACAGAGAGGGACAGAAGGAGCTGGATAAGGCATATAAAGGAGACTCAAAAGATGTATTGGCAGGTCCCCTAGAGTCGATGACATCAGTGACATTCGCATCAATAACATCGGCATAATGTCACTACTTTCTGAGGGAGAGGTCCAGCCGTCTGCACCGTCCTCACTACACTGCTTGTCTGTCTGTGTGTGTGTGTGTGTGCAGGGGGGGATGCCGTGCTCTTCTGTTTGTTTATCTATCGACACTCTCCCACTAGGGACTGTCTGATATTAATTGCTCGCCTCTCGCCCCCGTCGAGCCTCTTGTTACTGGTGACAGTCATTTGTGCAGGCATGACCGCCTCCAACTCTCTCACACACACACACACACACACACCACACACACATACACACAACCACAAGTGATCACTGGGGGGGGGGGACGGAGGACAGAAAGAGATACACCGCGCTTTGAAGTCGTCAGCTTTGTCAAGCGGTCGGTTTGGTTAGTGCGTCACTCTCGCATCTGCCTTGTAACTCACAGCAGCACAACAGACGCCGGCTAATTCCATCGTAGACGTCAGCGCTGGGAGAAATGTAGCGGAAAAACGAGAGCAGTGGCGATCCGCTCCAAACACGATTTAATATCCTCATTAACTCCATGAGTCAGAAGATACAGTGGCTACTGGGCTGCTAATTGAATAAGAGTCTGCTCCTCGAGGAGAGATATGTCAGATTTTCTCAGTTTGTGAGGAGGATGAAGTGCAAGCATGTGTAGCCTACACACACACACACACACACACACACACACACACACACACACACACACACAGTCTGCCCTTTATCTTCTCTATTCATCATACCCCTCTAATGAGAAATCAATGTCCTGGACCTGAGCACATCTCTAGAGTAAACCATTTCTGCCATCTGCTGGAGTATTTTGTAATTTCAGTTTTAAACTTTAGCCATTTTTTTCAAAGTGAATCAGACATTCAGGTGTTTTGCGACAAGTCTTTAATTGCCCGAGAACGCTTTATTTTGGATTAGACCTGCAGCAAAACAAGAGTAAGTGCTAGATGCGGTTATTTGAATGTGTTAGTGAGATGGGTTTTGAGAAAATTGCATCTCTACCTGTTTTCTAACTTTTTCATAGTCATAGTCTACTGTGTAATACAGTATATAATACTAGTTATATTATAAACATTGTCATAACACGATGTCAAGTTATGCCTCATTTATAGTTTGCAATTAAAAGCCAGACTATCATGACCTCTCTATTTCCCAAGTTGATCACATCACAATCAGTTCACAATTTAACTTGACTGCTTATTATTAAGCCAATAAGCTTTATTAAGCTTTAATAATTTACTACTAAAAATGATTTAAAATTAAATTTGACACAACTGAACAACTTTCTGATAACGATTCAAATTAATCCACAGGTGACTGTATGTGATTTAGTATCAGTGACATGCTTCTCTTCCCTTTTCGCTCTAAGAAAGATTGATGGTTTAATATTTATATGACTGCCAGTCAAAAGTTATTGAACACTCTATATTTCAGCATTTTTTGTTGAAATGACCTCTAGAACTCCGCTGATTCGTTTTCAACAATAATAGTTTTGATAGGTTTATATTAATGTGATCATTCTAATATGTTATTGTTTCTATAGTAACAATTTACAGTCTGACTTGTATGGATGTGCCACATAATCTAATACTGTAAGTGTAGTAATAAACAGATTTGACAAATGTCTAATCATCATTGATATGGTGACGTTTTCTGTTAGAAGACATTTATTTAATGGCTTTTGAAGGAGATTTGTAAGAGGTAAAGCTGTAAGTGTAAGTTTTCCGACATCTTCAGGACGGAGGAGTTTATGGGTTTCTCAGTAACATGACAAACTGTGTGGGTTTTTTTGTCTTTATTAACTTCCCCAGAGAGAAAAAGCGAGGCTGGTGAGGGAATGACTGTTTATAGCTGCTACCATAAGTGATCATTTGTCTTGGAGACGTTCCACAACATTAAACTATAAATGGCTAAAAAAAAAAAAAAAAAAAAAAAGGAAGTCATGCCATCCTTTAAAAAAATGTCATCGTTTGCAAATTGCTGTGTTATAAGAGGAATAAGACTCTTTAGACCGTGCTGTTCTAGGAAAATAATCAACTTCAGGGTGGTAACAGTGACTCCGCTTCATCATGTCACTGCTGATTATTTTCCCATGCAAGCACAACACTGAGTAATTTATAACTTATCTCTATTATACTTTATATATATTGTATAGTATGTTTTAAATCTGGTTGATATTTCACCACAGTAGTGTCTCTCACCTCTTTGGTGAAGTTGTCCTGTATGAGGCTGTAGAGTGGCACTGAGCGGCTGACCTCCAGCAATGCAGGCATGGGGCTCGGACTGTCTCTGCCCACCTGCCTGCACAGGTGACACGCTGCCGGGCAACTGCCCTTCTCCTGACACTGGATGTCCACTCCAGCCACCAGGTCGTCAGACAGCAGCTGAGTCTTCATCAGGTCAGACAGGTAGGTGATGAAGGGTACGGCTTTCAGGTCTCTGCGGCTCACCTGCTCCGTCACCTCTGTGGAGAGAGAGAGAGAGAGAGAGAGAGAGAGAGAGAGAGAGAGAGAGAGAGAGAGCGCATTATCTCAGAACTCAAACTGACCTGGACGGGTGAAGAAGTTTTCAGTGTCTTGTAATCTTTGCTAAATTGAGGCAACATGATCTTGAAGCCATTTAATGACGCATTCAATTGTTCATGAGTTCTCTAAGGCGAAATGCATTATTAATAACCTGTGCACCTCACCTATACGTTTATTACTATACTATTATTATAGTATTCAATAATATATACTATACTACTACACCTATACTATTATTATTTTATTATGTAAAAAATATAACAGTTGTTCAGTAAATGGCTTTATACCACAGCGCTGGTGAATTTTCAATTCTGATTAACCAGAAGGTGTTGAATCATCTTCTATTAACAGCAGGGCAGCTGTATATTAATGTGCTGCTTATCGTTTCTATAGTAACAGCTCATTCACAGGGACTTGCACAGCAGACGCGCCACATAAAAAGCTTTAACAAATTCATTGTTAAAGTGTAATTGTTGATATGGTGAGGTTGTCTATCAGTCACTTATTTAACGTTAATGGAATGAGTCTTCAGTGTGCGAGCTTTGCATTACGTTTTTGTAACGGGAAAAGCCAGGGGTGTACACTATTTTTGCGGTTTCTCTGCAACATCACAAACTGTGTTTTTTTTTGGTTATAAACTTCAAGAGAGGGATAAAAAGAGAGGATGGTGAGGGAATGACTGTTTATAGCTTCTATATCGGGAATCAGAACAGGAACTAATTTACCAGTCCACAAAATTACATGCAAACATACATGGATTTAAAATAAAAAAGACATGCTTTTAAATTAAAAAGCGTTAGCGCTGGCACTTTTTTTGCGGTGGTATAAGAGAAATACCACAAGAGGAAATGTGAGGTTCGAGATGTGCTGTTACAGGAAAATAATCAGGTTGGAGCTCGTCACTGATTATTTTCCTAACAACATGTCTCGAAATGTTTTATACGCTATTTAGCATCAAATGTACATTCCATTCACTTTCTTAGAAGAAAGAGATACGCAATAAATATATTAAAGGCCTGTTCTTTGTTTGCTCCTTCTTCTTCTTTTTATTATTATTACTATTTTACATTTATTAGATTTACCATGACAAATAATGGCCAACACAGATGACAAATACTCTGTACACCTTTTCTAGGCGACTGATTTCCAGCTCTGCCCTTCATTTTGCTGAAGTGAAATGAAACACAGTGGGTGCAAAAGCCTGTGCAGTCTGCATAAAGAAACCACATATTCCACACATCCACCACATCTAAGACACCACAACACACCCGAATGCTTTGTTTCCATTCTGAGCTGAAATTGTGCTCAGCGGAAGCTACCAGAAGTGTTAACGCCACTGAGTACCTCTTCCAACTCAAAACAAATGTCAGAGAAAGTGCAAGATATTAAGATATTAAAAGGTGAATGTGTGAGTCTCTGTGAAATAAAATGTGATCATACTGATACGCGATGGTAACTGGAGCTTATGACTTACGAGCAAAATGACTGGTTTATTTTAAATTGCAATATATGTAGTCTAAAGAGGTAAATTAATCGGATCCATTAGGGTCAGGAGTCAGCCAACGCTGCTGCATACTTGATGAATACTCAGTTATTATTTGGGAAGTTGATCTAACATTTAGTTTGGCTAATGCAAAAAAAAAAACAAAAAAAAAAAACAGATGAACAGCTTGATCTAATCTGTGACTGGACAATGCAACAACAACAACAACCACAACAACACTTCTGTAATCCACTTTACACTAGCGTTTCTGATGTGTTGATATTTTTCAGGCAGATCTTTACCGCCATCTGGAGGCAGGAAACCGCATTACACTATAAAATTTCAAACAACAAAATGACATCATTATTATTATTATTATTATTATTATTATTATCATTATTATTATTATTATTATTATGTAGAAAAGGTACTGTGATGAGAAGTCTGTATGTCAAAAATAATTAAAATAATACTAAATATATATTTAACAGAAGTATTATTAGAATTAATATATTATAATTAATATAATTAATATAAATACAATGGACACAGTTGCTCTTGAAGAACTTTTTTAAAAGGTAATAATATTGAACTTATGAACTAATATGCTGACAGAAGGCAGCAACATCTTATCGACTTATGGCATTATTAATATATAAAATAATAGAGCTTTATTTATTTATGTACTTATTTATTTATTCAGTCACCCATTTATTTTTTATTTGTTTGTTTGTTTATAATACAATATAATAATGCATTCATATTAAGCGCCCATATTTCTTGCTCTAAGATTAGAGTTATGATAAAATTAAAATCTTAAATGTATTACATGTATAAATAAAATACATTAGTAGACTCATTTACATACCCTGTACATCCTCCATTGGAAAAAAAAAAAAAGAAAAAAAGATTGAACTATAAACCAATCGGCTGACGGGATCTAAATATTTATTTATTTATGAAATTAATTCGTTCTTATTAAGGTCATGTATAGTGTTTGTCTTGCTCCAAGTTGGAGTTATTAATGGCAAAATAATTATATTAAATATATTAAAGGTAAGAATAAAATAAATTAAATTAGACTAATTTGTATCTCATTCACATGCTCCATATCTATCTATATTTTATTTTTTTTTAAAAACGCTATCATATTGAGTTCCAGTATAGTGTTTGTCTTGCTCTAAGATGGAGTTACTTATGTTGAACATATCTGATATAATAATACTGAACATATTTAATATAATTAATGAGTAATTAGTCTCGTTTGCAGCTTCCATTATAAAAGAATGGGGAAAAAATGTGAAGGATCGATATCTAAACCAATCAGCGCATAGGAGTTGAGCACGCTCTCCACCAATCACATCATCCAGTAGGCGGGACCTTACTTAAGCCCCCCCGATGACGTCAGCTCCGCAGTGCTCGGGTTGTTGATGCTGCATCACCGCTCAGGCTGACATTGAGCTGAGCTGAAGAGGTAAGCGCTACGGCGTGGACAAAATACAGCGCATTATGCACTTCTACTCGCTTTATAAATCCATCCAGGACTTTAGCGATATTTGTGCGTCTGTATGTTGTTATAAATTGACTTGACACATTATCATTTCGCGGTTACGAAAAGCGCTGTATTCTGTTTCGTGGGTTTGCGTTAGCATGGCTGCTAACTAGCACAATGATAGGTGTGTGCAGAGCTTTTTAAGCTAAGTTATTATTATGCGCTTTATTTTGCAGTGCATCCAAAATATATATTTTTTAATCACCGACATTAAGCTTTTAAGATACACTTTTTTTCTGGTTGTGCTAAACCTGAAACATTCTCATTTAGTCATGGTAGTTTGCTGACGCAAATAAAGTATTTATATTCTTAAACGCATTTAAAAACCAAAGGGAGACTCTAGATAGGAGAATAAAACCTCATGCACTAATGTAGAACTTCATGTATCACATCAGTGGTGGAAGAAAATCAGAAAAACTCAGCCAGACACCCTGCAGTAATGTATGTCGGTATTAATTATATTTATTTAAAGCACTATAAACAGTGGATCATGGGCTTCCACCATTACAGGGAGTGGCTTCTGTAATTATTAGTCATGAAAAACAACAACAACAATTATTTACTAAAGATCCAGCTCAAGGAATTGCTCTTTAACACCTCACAGGAAATAGAGAGTACAGGAAATGTGATTACCTTGATATCTGATTTCCTTGATTTCCTTAAATCTCACCTGTGTCGAGTTAAAAGTATTCACGATGTTACGTAAAGCTTACATAAAGCACTCTTGTTTTCTAATCCATAGTTCGTGAAATGCGTCATGGCAGCTGCATCATATCTGGATCCAGACCTGGTGCGAGAGGTGCTGGAGTGCCCCATCTGCCTCGAAACCTACAATCAGGACCAGCTCCGTCCCAAACTGCTCCAGTGTGGCCACTCTGTGTGCCGGCAGTGCCTGGAGAAGCTCCTGGCGAGCACCATTAACGGCGTGCGATGCCCCTTTTGCAGCAAGGTGTCCCGCATGAGCAGCATCTCCCAGCTGGCTGACAATCTCACGGTGCTGAAGATCATCGATTGCGCGAGCTCGTGCGGCTCGGCGGCCGGCCTCATGTGCAAGTCCTGCAAGAACCGGCTTCCGCGTCAGTACTGCTGCGACTGCTCCGTGGTGCTATGTGATGCCTGCAAGGTGGAAGGTCACCAGCATCAAGGGCACACTGTGCAGACCATCCGCGCTGCCGCCGAACAGCGCCGGAAAGACCTCGGTGGAAGGTTGGCGAATCTTCGAGATACCATGGCTAATATTCAGAAGAAGAAAGCGGCTATTGATAGCGTTTCAAAATCCCTGCGTCTGAAATACAAAGCGGTGCAGCAGGAGTATGCCAGGGCTGAGCTACAGCTTCAGGAAGAGCTCGGGCGATCGCGCCGCGCTTTCGCCGCGTCCCTTGCAGAGGTAGAGAAGCTCAATTCTCAGATTCTTGAAGAGCAAACGTACCTCCTGAACATCGCTGAGGTCCAGGTTGTGTCTAGGTGTGACTACTTGACCATGAGGATTAAGCAAACAGACACTGCTCTTCTAGAAGAGGCAGGCGGTAACGACGAAGAAGAGCTGGATGTAAAAAGCAATGTACCTGTACTCCTAAAGCTGCAAGAACCCGAGCTGGTCAAAACAGAGAACCCGCAGTCGTTGGACATGGGACAGCTGACGACCAAGCAGTGTACCGTTAACACGGATGAAGAGGATGGTCAGGAGTTAGCTGCTGCCGCCGCCGCTGCTGTCACCGCCACCGCTGCCCCTGTAGATTTGTATCGTGACGTCGATATGACGAGCACCGTAGAGGAAGCAGTGTGTGCCTCACCAGGCAGCTTCAAATCCAAATCCGTGGATGGGGGTGGACCTGCGACAGAGGGAGCATCCGGAGGTCAGTTATGTCAGTTTGTAAAGAAGATGGGGTGCAAAGGGAACCTCCCGGGCATGTTTAACCTGCCGGTGAGCATCTGCGTAACTCCTCACGGGGATGTTCTGGTGGCGGACCGAGGCAACTATCGAATTCAGATCTTCAACCGCAAGGGCTTCCAACGCGAGATCCGCCGCAACCCGAGCAGCATCGACAACTTCGTCTTGAGCTTCCTGGGCGCCGACCTTCCCAATCTCATCCCTCTGTCCATTGCTATCACCCCTCAGGGACTCATCGGCGTCACGGATAACTACGATAACTCTGTCAAGGTTTACACGACAGATGGGCACTGCATCGCATGCCACAAGAACCAGTTGATCAAGCCATGGGGGATAGCTGCCATGCCTTCTGGGCAGTTTGTCGTATCTGATGTGGAAGGAGGCAAGCTCTGGTGCTTGGCGGTGGATCGAAACGTCGGGGTTGTGAACTACAACAGGTTGTGCTCAGCCGTCAGGCCTAAGTTTGTGACTTGTGACTCTTCAGGGACGGTCTACTTCACGCAAGGATTAGGTCTGAACATCGAGAACAGGCATAACGAGCACCACCTGGAAGGAGGGTTCTCCATCGGGTCGGTCGGGACTGACGGCCAGCTCGGGAAACAGCTCAGCCACTTCTTCTCTGAAACCGAAGATTTCCGATGTATCACGGGAATGTGTGTGGACGCCAATGGGGACCTGCTGGTGACGGATAGCGGCCGAAAGGAAATCCTGCAGTTCCCCAAAGAAGGTGGTTATAACGTTCTGATTCAGGAGGGATTGACATGTCCCGTCGGAGTGGCAGTGACACACAAAGGACAGCTTCTGGTTTTAGATTGCTGGGACCACTGTGTCAAGGTGTACACCTATTTACAGAGGCGGCGCTCGTCGACTTGTTAAGACCGCACAGCTTTATTTGAATTGTCACTTTAACTTGAGGGCTGCGTTATCTCTGAAATTTCGTTGGTAGGGTTGAAAGAAGTGCAGACAGTCTTTCACCACTGCCAGCGAGAGATTGGAAAAATGGTCCTGCTTTTACAGTTGTGGCTGCTTTTTTTCAGAAATACGGCACAACAGACGGCAATAAATTGACCAGTGTTGTCTTTTGAGTGGGGGTGATTGATTTCGCAAAATCGATGATGTGTACAAAAGTTTTGACATCCCGTGCTGTGTTAGCATCAAGAGGAAGGACTGCCAGGTTAAGGTCAAGAGCTAAGCAAAATGGAAATATTTTATCTGGATGCATAAAGTGAACATGTCTATCCAGCAATTAATGATCCCTGCTTGTGTCTTTTTCCATCAACCGATAATTCTTCAATGTCAAAGTGCCCTCTCATATCACAGAACATGCGTAGTTTAATCGTGAAGCATAAAATATCGGAATACAGTGTAACTACATCTAATAGTCTTGGTATAAAATGATTACGATGATGCAATTAATGACTTCATCAGTGTAGATGTTGTTGTACCTGTATACAAGTTTGTTGTAGTTACCAAAGGACTCCAAGATCAGGATTTCTATAAGCATGTGATCACTGCAATAGCTTGTAAATTCACCACCGAAAATCAGACCTGCCAGCCTTGAGGAATTTTGCGTAGATGCTCCACAATTTAACATCGGCATACGTTAGTTTGAGTTATCACTTATAAAAAAAAAAAAAAAAGCAGCAGATTCAGGCAGCAGATGAGCCAATCGACATAGGAATCTGGAATTGTGTATTTGTTTTAGACTCTTCGATATTAGCTAACACCCCTTCTGGAAGCCCCGCCCCCTTCCCCATTTCACGTTAGTCAAGTTTTTCCCCAGTGCTCTTGTCTTGTAAGATGCGGCCTCAGTTTGTGTCACAGTAAATGTGCAGTGTTTTGAGTCAATTAATGTGATAAAATCTATCAATATGCGTTCGATTTAGTGAACCTTAGACAAGTATATAGTTAACGTTGGTCAAAACTGTACAATGTTAGTTAAATACGACACTTTTTCAGCTGAAAGAGAATAACGTGAAAACGTTTACCAAGGAAAAAAGATAGAACAGGTAAAATAGGTCTACAATAGAATTAAAAAACAAATTTAATGGCGATAATTAGAAAGTGTTTTCTAAGCACTGATGTCCTGCGTCAGTCAGCGCAGATGTGTTCAAACAGCGTAGTCAAGCCCATGCTGGTAGAAACTGCGTATATTCCTGGTTGCACTGTAACCAACAGGTGTTTAGAGGGAAAAAAAGCTGCCCGTCATCTGTGTTCATTAAAGAAAAGTTTACACACACACTTTCTTTCTTACTATTCTGAAAACAATATTACGTACAGCAGTTAATAAGAGAGTGCGCACGTTAACGACCCTTCGACAAGACTACGCGTTATTCCTCGTCGGGTTTGGCAGGTCTGGAAAATGAAAGCAGGACAATATAAACCGCCGTATACAATCCTACAGCATTCAAGTGTCCTTGTTTTGACTTACAACTTGTTTACGAGCTGGAATTATTAGGAATCGAGTCTTAATCAAAATGATCAAAGTATATGTAATTATATGCACTTGTCAGTTTATTTTGTACTGTATGGATTTGAGACCGTAATTCTATTGCAAGTAGACACATCATCCGACTCCAGAGTTCTGTTTTAAATCACGATATTGAACGTGTGTAGCTTTTGCAATGATTTAACACCAAAAATAAAGATCTTTAAATAAAACTGGGGCATCCGGAGAAAACGTAGCCATGCATCAAACAACAACCTGGAGTGAGTTCGATCGTTTAAGTTTCAGTTACAGTTACGAGAGTTCTGCAATGTGACTCGTTGAAGTCTGGCATGTCCCGATAAATAAATTTAACATCGTAAAATAAGTCTAATTTTGTTATAATAGTTATTAAAATTATCCAAATATTGGTACTCAGAATAAAAGAGGAAATGCTAGCCATAAAGCGCGTTGTTTATTTAAATACTTTTTTATATATATATATATATATATATATATAGACAGTTCTGCCCACTGTGTTTTTTTTTTTTTTGTGAGTATTTATTTATTTTTTAACACTTAAATTCTCGTGTGGTAGACAAAGTAATGTTTGATTTGGTGCGCACGTTAGAAAGCACTTAACTGGACAAATTTTATCTCTGGGACTCAAATTCTATTCAAAAATCCCTCCTGAATGCAGTGCAGAGGGTAATTAGGGTATTTTAATAATACATGTTGGCAGTGCATCAAAATCGGGGCGTGCTTACTTCAAATCGAGTCACGTTCAAGAGCAGCATTTAGCCTAGAATTAACAAAGTGACTTGAAATGTCCTACGCCATTAAGTAAGTTATCGTCCGGCCCATATCTTTTAAAAAAAAAAAAAAAAAAAGATTCTTATTAAAAAACAGGGTGCTGTAATCACACATCTCAGTCCTTGACACTACAACATGACAGTGTTCTTGCATAGACGTTGTGAAGTAAATCTCTCCAATTCTTCGTTTGTGTTTGTTCATGATCACTTGTGTGCAATAAATTCATTAATAAATTAGTGAAGCTTCTGCATGTTTTCTGTGTGACTTGAGCAGAAAAATTCACTTAAGCCTGGGGGGAATAAATAAAGGTCGGCAGCGCAGCAAAAACAAAAGACAGTCACTGAAATTTTCTACATTTTCCTTCAGTCAGTTTTTACCTTGAACTCCTGTTAGAACTGAATTCATTTGTTTCTAGTCCCTAGAACATCATTTCAGTTACCATCTTGTGTACATTTTTTTTCTCCTGACTGTAAGGTATTTTAAATGGCTGGAAGTGGTTTTTGAATGGGTGAAGACCTTTAAAGGGGTTTAAAAGGGCTTACAAAGATATAAAGGATTTTGTAAGGGTGTAAAATGCTTTACAGCAGCAGGACAAGTGCAATGAAATAGTGTAAAAGGATTTTTAAAGGCATTATGAATATAATAAAAAACTGGTAGCTTGGCCAGAAAACTAAAAGTACAGTATTTCTCTACTTACACAGAATGTAGACGGTTAGTGTGTAGATGTTCGGTGTGTTTAGTTTTGCACTCGAGTTACAAAGCTAGTGTAGCTAACAAACTACATCTTCGCAGAGCTAAAAACAGTCACAGTAGCCACCTTCGAGGCTGGTTTATACATCCAACATGGCATCCAGACTTATAATAAAGGACTACTGTACCATTTGAACCAAAGGAACATACCTTGCACTGACCTGCCAGTCTCGAGTGAGAAGTGTTGTGGCGTGATAGAACCCAACCCCAACCATCCTGGTTTATACGTGACACGTGATTTCGCGTGCACGTGCAGGAGCAGCAGCGCAAGCAGCATTTTTATTCACACACTTGCTGCGTGTCCTACAGACATGCAGAAGATTTAAAAGTGACTTCCACTAGACAGCACATCAGAGCCCAAACATCCCTCCCTGTCTGTCAGGTTTCCAAGTCGAGCTGTAAAATGTTTAGCGATCTTATTCACAGCCACGTTAAACACACTGATGAGCTCTGTCTCTTAAAACTTTCCGCCCTCATCATGATTGTTATCCTGATTGCTGTCATGGGCTGCATCTCAAAAGTATTTACTAAGTTCGAAAATCCAGAAAGCTTGTATGAAAAACCTTTTGTTGTAAGGTACGTTTAAGGGTGACATGAGAGTTTTTTTTTTAATTCAAACAATTGAAAATATGTCCTTTTTTTTTTGCTAAACTCCACTGGTGCTGTAGACTAACGCAACACGTATTAATTTAAACGTGGCTCGTCTGAATGTGTGTGAAATCCATCTTGGATATTTCTAATATTAATCTATAAGATAACTGAATGAAACAAAAGAGGAGAATGCGAGTTTCTATCTCGACCCTTCGACTGGGAACTCCTGCACTATGTATCGTGTGTGATTTAGACACATCATTTGAACTTGTAGCCATAAACGTCCATTACTTGTTAGCCATATTAGCCTCGTAGCTCCAGTGCAAACACTACAGCAGAAGCTTCGGCTACCAGACACGTTATATTTGTGCTACTTGTTGTCAGAACAGTTGCTTTTAAAAGAGAAAAAGTGGTTTGTAAAGAGTTTTTTCCAAACAACTGCAATCCAAACAATGCACAGGGATTTAAAATAAAGGAAATGTTCTCGTCTTCGTCCCTGTACTCACCTTTCTGATACTGGAGCCAGAGCTGCTGCTGCACCTTCTTGCTGGGGAAGTAGATGTTACAGCTAAGCTCGGAGCCGTACAGAGCTTCGGATACGTAATGGCTGCCGTACTGCTGGATGAAGGACAGGAGCTCGTCACGCGTGCTGTCTGCTGTCAGAGATTTCAGAACTTTGGAGAACCCTGGGGGGGACACAAGCCAGGAATCAGGGGATAGGAAGCAGAACTTTTAGTGAATATTGATAGATCTAGTGTTCAAAAGGACGGAAAAAAGGAATAGGTTGATTATGGGTTCCCTTTATGGTTTAAATAATTTATTGTATTTATTTTTTAATAATTCAAGGGAAAAGACATGGTTCTTGGTCAACCCAGAGACTGAAAAAAAAATAAAAATAAATAAATAAATAAATAAATGTTTTACATATATGTATTTTAAATATTATTTAGCTGTACCCATACTTTTACCATGATTTTAGGGAACGAGAAATACTTTTTTCACTTGTTTTAGGATGAAAAAAAAAGAATAAATACAGTATGTGTAATGTTTATTTTAGATATATTGTTAACTGTAATTGTAACACCTTCAATCTGAATGCATTGTTTTAAAAAATAAAAAAAAAAAGGTGCCATGTCCATGTTCAGAATGACTAAAAATATTTTAAAATATTAAGAAAAGAACATTTGGGAGGTAAATAGTGACGCTTTGAAAAGAATATTTTTATAATAATAATTGTAATAATAATAATAATAGTAGTAATAATAAGAAATTAAATTAATAAAAGAAAAAAAGAGAAGTGTGTAAGTCTGACCTATTTGTGTTATTTTATTGTATTTTTTTATAAACTAATGGTCAACTTAAAAATCAAGAAAGAAAGAAAGAAAGAAGAATAAATAATTAATTGAGGTTAGTATTGACTTCTTTTGTATTTTGCCCCAGTGGAAACAGGGAAGTTTCCGAGGTGGAAGTCGCCTACACATTATGGAAATACTGTAACATCTGCATTGATATTTTACAGAAAGTCCTCCGTGGACTGGATATGAAATGTGCCAAGACTGTGTCCAAACACTCAAAGCTATCCCACCATCTTCAAAGCCTAGTTTCAAGGCCCAGATTGTGCCTCTGTAACTTGTATCGTATGCTGTCGATCAAAAACGGCCCTCGGCTAGACAGAGTTTGCAGGCAAGTGTAAAGCGAGAGGTTAAATACTGCATGAGACCCTGGTGGGACGAGCTTTGATCAGTAAGAGCAGCGATTTCCCACATGACTGTGAAGAATGACAGGTGGACAGTGCTAAAGCTCACACGGTCATCACCTCTGGGAATGGAAACTTGAGATCCCACCTAGCTGCTCAGTATCACGGTTAGTCACAGTGTATGATCAGATGGTCAACTCACTGCTGACTTTTTACAAATACCAATTAAAATGCATTTCCAGCTATTAACATATGGCCAAAGGTATATGGACACCTGACCATCACACCCATATGTGCCCATTTCAAAACCACAGGCATTAACGCAGAATTGGTCCCCTCTTTCCTGTTATAAGGAGCTCCACCTCTTCTGGGAAGGCTTTCCACTAGATGTTGGAGCATGGCTGTGGGGATTTGTGATCATTCAGCTACAAGAGCATTAGTGAGATCAGGCGCTGATGTTGGGATGTGAGGAGGTCCGGGGTGCAGTCGGTGTTCCAGTTCATCCCAGAGGTGTTCAGTGGGGTTGAGGTCAGGGCTCTGTGCAGGACACTCGAGTTCTTCCACTCCGACCTTCACACATCATGTGTTCATGGAGCTCGCTTTGTGCACAGGGGCGTCGTCATGCTGGAACAGGTTTGGGGTCTTAGTTCCAGTGAAGCGAAACTGTAATACTACAGCAGACAAAGACGTTCTATACAATTGCGTGTTTCCAACTTTGTGGCAACAGTTTGGGGAAGAACCACATATGGGTGTGATGGACAGGGGTTCACATACTCTGGTGGTTCTGGAGCCCTAAGGAACACTACAGCAGCCTCTGTTTCTTGGCACGGGGACTCGACTGCACTGAAAACCCTTTGTCTGTGTTTTATCTGTAAACACGTCATTGCCTTATGAATCGAAATTGCATTGTATCGCAGAGATGCCCGGGGTTTACTCGCCAACTAGTGAGTTTTAATTAATTAATAATAAATTGTGGGAAATATTGAGTTGTTCTCAAAAATATCCTTGTAAGAAAGAAGAACAATTAGGCTATTTTTTTGTTTCCTTTTGTTTTATATACACATATATACATATGTGTTTGTGTGTGTATTTATGTATGTATGTATATTTTACAGATCTTTAAATAGTTTTTTTTAAAATTAATTTTATACACCCCCCCTACTTAACAATCTTTTCTGAATGTTCACATTTCCCAGCCCCGTAGATACTATGATGATGTCTGTTTGTAAAATAATATCCCAGATCCCTGTAGAGGACACTATAACCGAAGCTGAGGCAGCGATGCAGTATGGGATCCTCAGGACATTCCTCAGGATGTGAACATTCTTCCTGTATTTTGTGTCGGTCCCTCAGAGCCCAATTGTCTAAAAACGGTCTCAGAGTTTGTCAGAGAACAAAGTGGCCTCCTTAGACACCCGTGTCAAAGTATTTGACCTGCTCTGGGGGGAAACGTTTTATATATTTCAATCTGAATTGGATTTTTTTTTTTTTCAGCTAGTTGTGGGACAGTGTGAAAAATTCATGTTACTAGGTTCACTGTACAACCTCAAATTTTCAAAAATGATATATGGCATGTCATAAATTTGCAACAACATGAAGGATTATATTATATTATATTAGATCAGATTAGATTACAGGGATTTTATTTATTTATTTTTATTTTTTTTATTTTTTATTTTTGTGATGACCATTCTGTCTTGTCTTCAGTATTTTATCAAATATCATGTTCTCTGATTTGCGTTCGTTTATTAATTTTCTGACATCACCAATACTAGTTTATGCCACAGTGCTGTTGAATTCTTGAATCTGATCGGCCCAGAAGGTGTTGATTATTATTCTATATTTTTTTTATAACAGAAGGAGTCTCCAGTGTTGGTGCGCTGTAACTGTCAGAGGTAAATGTGTAACTTTAAGTTTTCCAACATCTTCAGGACAGAGGAGTCTACGCTTTTTTGCGGTGTCTCGGTAACATGACAAGCTGCCATTATTGTCTTAAATAACTTCAAGAGAGAGATAAGAGAGAGGCTGGTGAGGGAACGACTGTTTACACCTGCTGTAATGTATTTGAGAACAGGAACTAGCTTGTATTGTGGACGTATAACATAAAATGTCACTAAAACACATAAAAAAAAATCATGTCATGTCGTTCTTTAATAAATGAAACGTTGTTGGTGTTAACTGCTGTGCTATAAGAGGAATCACACACTTTGGGACATGCTGTTATAGGAAAATAATCAATTTTGCGATGGTTACAGTAACTCCACTCCATCACACCTTCCTGTCGTTGATTGCTTTGCTATAACAGCACAACACAGTGTGCTTTAGTCCTTACATAATACATGGGAAAACTACACCATGAGCTCCTGTACCTGTAGACAGAGTGATGGCGCTGAGCTTGACCTTGTAGAGGTTGCTCCGGACTTGCCACTGTTGCACCATGGGATATCCCATCCCTTCACTGAACTGGGCGTCTCCTGTGGTACACAAACAACATCATATAACTCAAACGGAAAAATTCACCCTAAACGATATGTAAATTAATCTGTATAATTAATGTGACCTTCAAGAGCAGCCAAGATTTATTTCGTAATTAAATCCTAAATTGACTTTTTTTGTTTAAACTTCTTTCATCGACATGTTGCTCCATTTTCAGCTGCTGATTACTAACTGCTGATTGTGGTGCAGTGGGATTTATCCCTCGCTTCATCTCACTCACGGATCACTAAATAGCCGAGCCGGGTCTGTGGCATAACTGCGTCGTATAGATGCATTGCATTCTGGGACTTTGAGTCCAACATTTGCACCAACCTCTTCACTACCTCTATGCTGGATTTCTCTTCAGTATCACTGATGCATTGGATGTCGCTGGAAAATGGCGAGTGAGAAAAGAACCTACAGCTCTTTAGATATTTCCTTCTGTTAAACACCATTGTAACTGTGCTCTCGATAACAGTGTCCCCCTGTGACATCAGAACAACACACAACCACTAACTTCTCACACGAATGATGAAAATCCAGCACCAACCATCAAATTAGCCCCAGAACCCACTAAACACATCACGAACATCTCAGGATCAAAATCTCAAATGTGTTTCAAGGTGGAGTTTTTCCTGCAAGGTTTATACAGAACTCCTTTTCCAAAAAAATGTTTCAAATAGAATCTACAAAAGAAAGCTACAACCATCCAAAGAACCCCTGAGGAACCCTTTTGTCTAAGAGTGTCGTTCTCCGCGTGTGTCATTCTCACGAAGGCTCACATTTGATTTCGCAAAAAGCACACTTTCAGTGTTATGCAACTATTTACAACCGTACAAAAAAAAGCACAGAGAAACATTTTAGTGTTGCTTTTATTTTGTCCTTTTGAAGCCTACAAGTGAACTCTGTGAGATTAGGGTCACAAGAAGGTGAGACATGAGAAGTGTGTGTTTGTGTGGGCGCATTTTTATATCTTGGTGGGGACCAAATGTCCCCTCAAGCATAGGAATACCTGACCTTTTGACCTTGTGGGGACATTTGGATGGCCCCCATGAGGAAAAGTCCTTTTTTTATTCAAAACTAAAAAACAAAACCAAACAAAAAAACTACAAGAGCCAAAAGATTTCCTGTATTTGTGTGTGTGTGTGTGTGTGTGTGTGTGTGTGTGTGTGTTTTACAGACCTGTGAGGAGCTGCAGGTTAGGTAGAGGTTCTGACAGCACACCTCTACACTGCTCTTCCACCGGCAGAGGGATGACCATCAGTCCATCAGCCAGCTGAGGAAAATCCTTAATGAAGTTGTTGTCCCTGTGCGAGAGACGGGAGAAACACTGGACATTAATCTTTACCTTCCTTTCAGGTCAAAATAACGGAAAATCACCTAAAGGGGAACGCTGCCGCAAGTTTATTTGTTTCACAACATGATGCTTCAGATGATTTAAAATGAGAAAATGAAAATAAAATTGTTTATTTATTTATTTATTTATTGTACTGACATTCTGGTGCAGACGTTTGCATCCTAGCTTCAGGTTTTGAATGCAAAAAACATTTATATTTACTTTTAATATACTGTATGTCTAATTTATATGCTGAAAAAGACAAGTGGGTGTTTCCTGCAACCAATCACCAAGACAACAATCACAAGGAAAAACTGACAGAAAAAAATATTTCTTACACTCTTCAACAGTAATTCAGCTTTTACATTAGTAAGCTCTTTGATTTTTATATATTCTTTACTTTTTTCACATTTTTCTCAACTGTTCAATAAGACGTTGAGGTATGAGAAGCATCGGAGTGTGCGTGTTTTTTATATCTTGAAACTTAGCACTCTAAATATCTTGTTTGTATAAATTAAATGAAATTTCTTTTCCTTGTTCCAGAAATTGTTAAACAGACATCTCATGACAGAAAACTTAAAAAAAATCTCTCTTTCCCTCTCTCAGTCTGTCTGTCTCTCTGTCCGTTTCTCTTTTTCACTCTCTCTCTCTGTTTCCCTGTCTCTGTCGCTGTCTCTTTCTCTTTTTCACCCTCTCCCCCTCTCTCTCTCTGTTTCCCT